>JBBPTO010000008.1:0-87085 GCA_038094155.1 Pulveroboletus cf. aberrans | reverse complement strand
GTTATACGGCTTACCAGTGTGTCTATCCGTGGTAATGTTTTCCCTGTTTCTTTGGGGGGGGTGGGGGTGTAACTGATGGAGGTGGGGTTGGTGGAGGAAGTTTGCCGTTCAACCCGTTCACTCTGGAGAACGTGATGTTACGGTCTGGTGTGACGCGCTGATGAGTCTCCTGAATGCTAGAGCTGCGTGTTAACTGGGCTTGTAGGTCACGGACCGTACTCTCCTGCTTGCTCTTCTCCGCCTGCAGGGAATCCTTCTCGTCCTTGACACGCTGAAGGTTGTCCTGCATCTCAGCGATTAGAGAACGGTGTCTCTCAAGCTCGTCGGCGAGGGATTTCCTACTGGAGACTTCATGACTGAGTCTCGTCTGCGCAGCACTCGCACTTTTGAGCTCGGCTTTGACGTTCTCCAGTTCCCCACAAAGATCGTCATTGTCCGACTGAGCAGTCAAAAGTTGTTCTTGCATCGCCGCGATGGTCTGCGTCTTCTCCTCTATGGTCAGGCTCTGAGTGGCCCCTGCTGCTGCGAACTCGCTCGATACGAGGCGATGAGATTCGACCTCTTTCCGAAGTTTGTGGAGGTCGTTGAGCATGGCTTCTTGCTCGTTCGCCCGCGTTCTTTCCATCTCTGCTACAGTTGAGATAGCGTACTGCTGTTCCCTTTCCAATGCCCGGGAATGTTGCTCTTGGGAGGTGCTGAATTCAACACGAATGGCCTCGAGTTCTCCCTCAAGATGCTGGTGTTCGCGCAGAAGCTTCCCGTGTGCATCCGAGTGGATCTGCTTTAGCTCGGCCAGGGTTACTGCAGAGCGGCTACGTTCCTCGAGAAGTGCTTTCACCGACGCTGCTCGCGACTCTTCGAGAAGAGCAGCATGTTGCTCCCGCGCACCTTGAAGGGTGAGTGTGAGGTTGGCCACAGCTGCCTCGTGATCTGCTTGGAGTTTTCTGGTAGTCTCTTCGTGCACCTGCAGAGCTGCTACATATTCTTCGTCGTGCTGCTGCTTGGAAATGCGGATCGCTTCAAGATGTGCTTTCTTGAGATCAGCCACCTCGTCTTCGTGTCCACGCGTGATCTCTTGGAGGACGGCAGCATGACGCTCCTGGAGAGCTAAAATCGCCGAATCGTGCTCCTCACCTGCCTTTACAGCGGCAGCGGCAGCCTCTTGCTCTACTCGTGTGACTGCCTTCGTGAGGTCCTCGATTTGCACTTCCGACTGCTCTCGGATAAGCGCGACTGCGGTAGCATGTTCCCGTTTCATGTTCTCCCGTCTCGCTCTATAGTCCTCTTCCTTACCGGCCAGTGCCTGAGCATGTTCAGACTTGAGCTTCTCTATGTCCTCGGCATATAATGCATCTCTTCTCGTGATAGCGGCCGTGTGTTCCTCCTGAAGGGCGCGGAGAGCTTGATCCCGAGAGGACTGTGATTCAGATAGTGAACAGTCCCGGGCCTTCTCGGCCATGCGCATCTCAGTCGCGTGATCCTCGCGAAGACGATCGAGCATTGAAGCAGCCTCCTCCGCTTGCTTGCGCAGTGCTTCAGCATGGTCAGTGCGAAGTTTCGTCAGAGCATTGTAATACTCCTCTTCAGTGCGAGATAGGTCGGCCGCGGCGCTCTCCTCCATACGTTTTAGTGCTTCAGCGTGTTCAGACGTGGCCTTGCCAAGCTCCTCGCGGTGTTCTCCCGCCAGACGTTCCAGGGCAGCTTTTCCTTCTTGTGACGCCCGTTGAAGCTCTTCCTCGTGAGTAGCTTGAAGTTTGCCAAATGCCTCTTCGTGATCTTTGAGAGCATTGTCAAGAGCGGTTGTGGCTGCGCAGAGCTGGCTCTGGAGGGTGTCGACCGCGGTCACGTGTTCACTCCTGAGGCTCGCAACAAGCTCGTCAACTTCTGCGCCCTTCGCGCGTAGAGCGTCCTCGTGCTCAGCACGAAGGGCATCGATGGCAGCGGCGTGGTCGTTCTCCGCTTTCTTGATGTTTGCGATCAATTCCTGCTCGCGTTGACAAACCGACTCCAGTTTGGTTAGCGACAGGTCGTGCCTAGCACGTAAGCCCTCGAGCTCGGTCGACATGTTCAGCGTCTATGTGCACGTGACACGTCAGATGGAGACAAACTACTCAACAACGGGCCAACGTACTTGATCTCTGGAGAGGGTGACGAGTTCGTCGTGAGCGCGGCGAATTTGAGACAACTGGTCGTTCAGAGAACCGACCACTTCATTATGTTGAGACTCTTTCTGCGCCATAGCCCTGAACGACGTTAGTAAAGGCAACCGGGTACCAATGGAAAGGGTCCTCACAGCATGAGCTCGTTGAGACGATCCAAGGATTCATCTACATCCTCGGTTGCATTGAGGTCATTGGCAGCGGGTGACACTCCGTGGAGCTGCATGTTCTTCCGAACTGCATTGAATTTTTGAATGGTCGCGAGAGAAAGATGCACGGTATGATCCTCTGCGCCATTCACCGTCTTGGATTGGGTTGCCGCCGCGCCTTCTTGCTCTTTCTCTCTCAGGGCGATCTCCAGAGCGCTAATTTCTGCCTCACGTTCCTTCAAAACCTCCTGCAGACGCATGATCTCTTTCTCCATGCTTGATGCAGAGCGTTGTTCTGTTGGGGTGGTATTACCATTGTGATTTGAGAGGGAGAAAGCAAAGTTGGGAGGATGAGGTGAGTGGGAGATCGAGCTAGAGGTTCCGTGACTGGAGTTGGACGTTTTGCGGGAGTGCGCTGATGAAAGCTCCTGCGATAACGACAAGGACGGCGAGAGCGATTGAGACGCCGATGAAGCCGATCTGGTCATCACAGACATAAGTACAACAAACAAAGCAAGTGATGGAAGACAGCACCTTCCATGGAGTGAATCCAAGGAGACCGCCTGGCGAAAAAAAAGCCTCCGTGGAGACTGATCCAGAGGCGACTCGGGTATTCCATCCTTGTTTCGTGAGCCAATCACCCTCCGTCGGGTGGGGGGACCCTCTGAACTTTCGAGGGTAGAGACCTCGGGAATAGTTGGACTGGTAAGTTTGGCTTCTTGAATCTGGGCGGCGAGGTCCGCTATCTCTTGCAACGCGTCACGATATTTAACGGTAACGGAAGAAAGATCGGCGAGAGTTGCGGCATGCGTCTGTTGCAGTGCAATCAGCTGGTTCTCCACTGAGAGGTCCGCTGTGGATGGGGTGGCGGCACCAGAAGATGAAGACCCATTGGTCTTGTTCAGATCCTGAAAACTCTGTTTCGCCAGTTCGACCTCTCCAACCATGCCGCTCAGACGCACACGATCTTGATTGGCTTCCTTCCTCTTCCGCTCCCACTCTTCCATTTTGAGCTCTAGACCCTTCACCTTGCTCTCTCGTTCTTCTAGATCTGAACGCCAGCTTGCTCCATCGCGCTCCAAGCCCTCTAGTCGTGCCTGGAGTGCTGTGACTTCTTGGGAACGTCTTTCGCTCTCGTTCTCAAGTCGTACGATGGTTTGCTGTAGCACGAGAACAGACTCGTCGGATTTGCCAAGACGAACCTCAAGCTCGGAAATGTACGATGCGGTGTGGGACTCGGCTTCCTTGTAACGAGTGAGCTCCCGTTTGAGGTCGGTAAGGGACTCGCTGGAGGACATCGAAATCTCGTCGTAAGACTTCACTTTGTCCTCGAGATCGCGGACATAGGCCTATGATATATTTGATGAGTAGGTAGAGAGGACATGGTAAATATCGACGCACTTCGGTAGAGGTTTCTCGTTCCGTCAGCTTCGCCAACCGCGACCGTAGCTCCTCTACGTAGAGCTCCGTCGCAGTGTGCCTCTCTGCCAATTGCGCCAACTCTTCTTCTTTTTCTTCCACCAATTCGTTTGTCAAACGCAAGGCCGCCCGATTCAGGCCCAGTTCTGCCTCCATGGCACTGATTGTCTTTTCATATTCTTCAATGACAGGGCCCACGATTTCCTCATATTTTGCGGTCCCGCCTATGCTTCCGCCCGTGGATGATCGGTGGCGCTCTCCGAGCTCACGGCGGAGCCTTGCGAGTTCCTCCGTGCGTTCCACGTACTTGTCCCTCAAATCCTCGTAATTGTTCTGGAGCTCAGACATCTGAGCGAGGATCTTCTTGTTCGAGCCCTCGGTCGCTTCAGAAACGACCCGCCCTGACTCTCCCAAAACGGAAGTAGCGGGCCCGCCTTCCTTGATCTGTTTGAGCTCTTTACGCAGGCGGACTATAGTGCCTTGCAACCACTCGACATCGTCCCAGCCGTCTTCTTTCTCATTGACAACGGCTCGATTCTTGATGTTACGGGCACGGTTCGCATATTTGAGGGTGTTGACTGTCTCGCCCACATTCCACTCGGTGGGACTGACACAGGCGATCATGAGAGTGTGCGCGTTGCCTCCAAGCGAGTCTTGCAAAAGGCGAGTGAGTTTAGAGTCACGATAGGGCACGTGCGAATTGGTGTGAGACTTTGCGCGAGAAGGGTCACCGAGCGCTGAAATGACATTGCCTAGCGCCAAAAGACCGCTGTTGATAGAGATGCCCTCTTTGATGCGTTCCCCGGCGGCAGCGGTTCGTTTCAGCTGAGCTTAAAGTTAGCTGGCTATAACATCAAGAATAGGAAGTGAATACCCTCTCAGAACCGGCCAAGTCGACAAAATGGAACTTGGACACGATTGTTATCCATTCGCCACTATCGTCATCGTTATCCGTGGTCCGATCTGGAGGTCGTAAACCAAGGGAACTGGCGGGCCGCTGCCCACCCCCCCTACCCATTGCAGAATGGAAACTGGGAGTGGGCGGTCTTCCCATGGCAGGCGAAGAAACCCTCCCAGCGGTGGGAGAACTGGTATATAGAGATCCTGGGCGAGCAAGTCGCGAAGGCGAACGACCATTTGGGGGCAAGGGCGACGATGACCGAGGAGGTGGACCAGACCCCGTATACTTCTTCTGAGTGAGGGTCAGAGAAAATATGGCATGCGAACGAGAAGACTGGGCGTTCATATCGGTCTCGTTCGTCCGCCTGATAGAGGTCCCCTGTCGAATAAGGCTGGGAACTGGTCAGGCCAAGCCTAGGGGGTTTCCACGCGCCAACGATCACGTACTTCATGACTTCATTACTGTTACGGACGTTGACCTCCCGAAGTCCACCCCAAATTATGGACCCATCCTTGCCTTCCCTTATCTGAACTTCGCGACGAGAGCCGGTAGCTTCGTCCGAACTCAAAAGGTCTATCAAATCCTCATTGTACACTTCTATGAAGGAGCCCTTGATACTGTAATTCCAAGACCTGCTACGGTCGTCCTTGAGCTTCTTTGCTTGCGCGAATATCGTGGATACAGCGCGGGGTATAATGCCCATGCCGTTGTTGGTGTCGGACGGACTGGCATCGAGGTCGATGCCAGTCATGGTAAACGTCTTGCCGCTGCTGGTCTGGCCATATGCAAGGATGGTGCAATTAAAACCCTCGAGAAAGCGCGAAACGAGAGGCTGGGCGGTGCCCGTGAAGAGGACGTGCTGGGTGGTATCGGGGGCGTGGACTTGGTCGAACGTGAACAACTGTTTCTTCCCTGGGGTCGATGGGGCGGCGGTGGACCCGGGGGCGGGAGGGGCAGCAGAGACGGCGTCGACGGAGACGGTGGTGGGCGTGATTGCATGAATGACAGACCTCTGAAAGCGAGCGGGAATCGAGGCGAGGTCGGCCGGGGTGGTCGGCCGGATGCGCAGCGCTAGACATGCAACGTGAGCGGAGCGCGTACACAACGGATGACAGACACTCGCCGACTTGGACGGACGTCGTTGCGCCCGACGACGAGTGGGGCGCCATCGGTGGGTTGGAAGGGAAAATGGCGGGCGTTGCCGACGTGGTCCGTTCTCACACTGCGCCTCCTAGCTAAGATATATAGGATTATGTAGTACGGGTATGCTCGAGGTTATGAAACAAAAAAGGGTAGCGAATACGAATCAAGAATCGTGAGTTCACGCATCCAGCGTGTCGTAACCTGTAGTCAGACCTCTGGTCGAACGCGTCAGCTCAGCGTGGAAACACTCGGTCGGCAGGGCTACCTGAGCCAACGATCAACGGGTGGCGCTCTCGGCGCTCGCCAACCTCGCATGCTCGTCGCGCGACGTCGAATCAGTTGGGCTATGGCAGCCAGATTTTCACCATCTGGTCGACGCCCGCCGATGCCACGACATTGACCAACTTCTCAGGCTCGCCAGTCTTCGATTCAGAACCTTCCGCTCCATTCGCCTTCCCGAGACTTACGGACACCTTCTGCCGTCCCCAAGTGATCGTGGCAACAAAGTGCGTGTGTGCCTCCACTGTCTTCATGCATCTGCCCGTCGACAATTCCCATATGCGTATCGTCTTGTCGTCAGACGCCGAAAGCAAAAGTTTCCCCGACGGATGGAATACGAGAGCGCGAACCCAGTTATCATGTCCAGCCTGACCGGACTGCGTCAGCTGCTTTCCCATGCAGCACTCGGGCACATCTTACAAGGTTCTTTAACATCTGGCCGCTCTGTGTGTCCCAGAGCTTGATCGTCTTGTCCCTCGAACCCGTGGCGACATATGCGCCAGGCTTCTTCACCCGATCCGCGTTCTAAGCGTAATGTGAGGCATATTTATAAACGCACGCAATGCGAACAGACCGGGAGCCCTGCAAGCTCGCGAATGGCATTATACGACGCGATCGGTGCAAAGACCACGACTTCGACTTGGTGATCGTGGCCCCGGAGTTCCATCTTTTGTTCGCCCGTCAGCGGATCCCAGAGTCGTGCCGTCTGTTGGACATATGGCTTAGGGAACCAAAGGCAAAGGGTCTGATGAGACAAGGTACCTGATCCTTGGAAGCACTGGCCAAGAGTCGTCCGTCGTCGGATGGGACTACGTAACGGACCCAGTCAGTATGACCGTTGATGGTCCGGACGAGGTGCCTTGTCGGAGTCCATAAGCGTTGCCCAGCTCTCAAGTCCGGACTTACGCAGAGGCAACATCGAAAATCCTGATTGAATGGTCCCAACTAGCACTGACGATGAACTGATCTCCCGGCATAAAACGCGCAGAGGATACGGCATGATCATGGCCGGTGAGGGTCTTGATGTTCTTCCATTCGTTCTGGGAGTCCCAGATCTTGATGAAGAGATCCGACGAACATGTGACTGATTGTTGTCATGAAGAGAAAGCGCGGCGGGGACCGAGCAACGGGCACTCACCTAGGAAGTGACCCTTGTGGTCAAACTCGACATCATTCACACCCTTTTGATGGCCCTTTAGGGTTCTCTCGAATTCACCTGTCTCCCAGTCCCATATTTTTACGGTAGCGTCTTCGCTGGCGGAGGCGAGTAATGAGTACTGTGGATGGAATGCGACACGGGTTATGGTCTGTCTGTGGCCAGTGAGCACGTGTGCGGCTGGTGCACGGGGTACCCAATCTGCCTGCATTGCTGCGCGCTTCGAGGGTGCGAGAGAGAGTTCTTCCTGGAGAGACGCATTGCGCGTCTCGAGGTCCATGATCTGCATCGGGGGTGAATCGGAGAGGGAGAAGGAGTTGGAATGCAGACCTTCTTCTGGAGACGGATGACGCTGGTCCACTTCTTCTCGAGGAGGCCGGCGTACTTTGCCTTTGGATCTGGGGTGTACTCGACGGCGGCGTCCTGCTTGAGGGCGTTGTATGCGCCAAGGAAGTTGTTGGTGTGGAGGTACTCGAGCATGGACTTGTGCCTTTGGTGGGATGAGCAGGTGCTGGGAGGGGTTCACTGCGACGCACAGTTCTTCTCTCTGACGGTCTGAAAGGAGGGCCATGTCGATCTCCGAGCGTCGCGAGGAACGGGAGATCTTGTTTTGGCTTGTTGATCTACTCTAGCCCGCCCCGCAGTCACGTGCCGCGCGGGGCACGACGCCCCGGCCCGGAGTCTTCTTCACCCCTGCGTGCCACGATTCAGTATGCTACTCACCGCTAGGGAACCCCTGCCCGCCGTCCAATAGCGACCCGAGTTGTACAGGCCCAACCCTAGGACGATAGCTTCCCTCCGACTTCAGCTGCTCGAGTACCAACTGGCGTTTGAACATGCTGTTAAAGGCGTCGAACTGTGTTTTCACAGACCCACTCCGCTGACATGACGGGGATTTTCTCGGCTCCCGTCTCTCTTCTCCGGTCGTGACAGTCATCGGAATCTGCGATACCAAATACGACACGCCAAGCATGCCATCGACACCACCGGATCATGCAAAGCCATTCTCATCGACATCACCCGTTCACAAGTGTTGAGCGAGCTGCACTGGATACCACGCGAGAGACTATGATCCGCTCCCTCGCTACTACCCTCGCCCGCCACGCCGACAAGATCATTGCAAGCGTCTAGTACCGCCTTCCCCATCAAAGCTATTGGTGTCCACCATGGCGTCCTGAAACACGCCCTACTATGTCGGGTAGACCGGCATGAACGAGCTTCTTCACACGATTTTGCTGCGGCCATCGCCGGCACAGGCTAGGGCGGACTCCCGATGGAGAGGCTCATCCTGGAGTGACATTTTGTTGGCGTCTTGGATATAACCACCACCGAGCTCGCGGAGGAACTCGTCGGAGGCGTCCTGAGTGCCCGACCCGACCACCTCGAGACGGCAGCGACCAAGTCAGTCGCGCAGGTCGTCTCCGGGTCGATCAGCGCGCTTGATATGGTCAACTTTGGCCCGGCATCGAGCGTGCTTGCCGAAGTTTCCAGCAAGCAGTTCGTCCCCATAACCTCGTGTCCGTCACGCTCATGCGTACGTCGCCCGAGTCGAGTTCACTGCCTTGCGCGGACCATAGTGCAAAAATTTGAGAAGCGTCGCCAGACAAGACGCACGTCCTCGCGGTTTTTCGGGCACCGATAAAGATGGAGGTCCTTTTAGGGACACGGAAGCAGACAGGGCCTTGCTGCATCCATCTCTTCGACGGGACACTCTAATCCGGCAGAACGCAACGGACACCAACATCATCTTTTGCTGCTGCTGCCGTATCGGCCCATCACAAGCAGACCGACATCTCTAATAGATCGTTCTTCAGTACAACGACTCCTACCATGTCAGATAATACATCGGGCCATCGAATAAAACTACAGCAAGAGAAATATCGAGCAAGAAGGGGGAAACAATTACAGCATAGCAGGTGGATATCCAAGTCCGTTGACCGTGTCCATAGCTGCTGTGTAAGTGTGAACGGAAGACGGTGGGTAACGTGTTACACGGAGACGGAAAGGTCAGAACGAAAGTGAGACGGATTGAGAAAAAGAGGTCATGGAATAAGTAGAACGAAATCTATATCCATAATCGTCAGTACTTTTCGCAATCATTAGCATTCAGTTGCGATCGTTTGTGTTCAAAACGGCACTCCGCCCATGTTCATGTAATTCTGACCCCCCGTGGGACCTGGACTTGGGTGTCGCATGACGCTCTGGTGCATGGCCTGCGTCTGTGGAAGGCCAAAGGGAGGACTCATCATGCCCATTTGCATTTGCATTTGAAGCATAGCGGGAGTCATCGTAGCCGCCATGCCCGGAGACATCGCGCTATATAGCGCGGCTGGATTTCCCATGTTCGCCATCGTATACATTGTCTGCTGCTGTTGCGGGTTCGGGGATTGAGACTGGGGGGTCGAGGCATCGGATCCGTTGCCAGATCCGGTCGTTTGCTGGGCTTGCAGCTTTTGCATGGCCTGCAGCTGTTTAAAAAATTCGGCGGCTTGCACGTATGGGGGCATGCAACGAAACCGTACCTCATAGAATGCAAAGTCTTGCAGGAGCGAAGTCCTTGCTGGATGAGTGTGGAAGATCCGGAGCATCTCTTGACCAGCGTCTGGCATGAGCTCTTGGGTGTCACGAGAGTTAGTGACAGGTTTGCGTTCGGCGGTGTTACTGCACATGTTGATGAGCCGCAACCCACATAAAGATCGCGAGCACGCACTTCAAGCGTATGTGACGAAGGTTTGCGTTGGGGATGTCACGAACGAAAATCCATCGTACTTTGAAGACGCCTTTCCATTTGTCCGATGCCCAGACGGTACTACTCCGTGTATGGTCAACCTGAAAAGATGAAATGAGCACAAGGTCATTCGCAGTAGCGGTAAACATACAGGAGTCAGCATTTCTGCCATCCCACAAAAGTGACCGCTGTGAATGACTGTCAGAACATTACAAGGATCGACAGCGCCTGCCGGTTACCTTGCGTTGACGCTAAAGAAAAGGTAAATCGGACCCCTTCCCGCGCACTCCTTGAATGCTTTGTCGAGACGCTTGTTGCCGGGATCCGTCGAGCTCCAGATTTCGTACTTGAGGGACTTGTGCACGTCGTCTTCGGTGTATGATTTGATGACAAAGTATCGCGCCTGCAATGAGATGACAGTCATGCGTGCCAGATTTCCAGAGGAACATTACCAACGAATTGTGGTCGAATGTCGAAATGTTGGGGGTTGTAGCCCTTGGTAGCGATCAGCGTCGGCAGGTCGACGGGTGAACTGAGGAAACCGCTAAGCGACTGCAAATTGTTATCGCTCTGAGTTTGTTGCATTTGGCCTTGCGCAAAGCCCAACCGAGGTGCCTGCATGGCACCCATTTGGTTAAGGTATTGCGGAGGTATGGGCGGGACGCTAGGAATGTTGGCTTTTTGACCTTGATTATAACCATAATTCAAGCTCGAGTTCGAAGTACGCTCCGACAGACGTTTCTCCCTTTGATCCCAAGCGTTCGCACTGGTTGCGGCGTTATCACCAGTAGATCCGCGCTGTGAACGTCATGACACACGGCACCAGATCGAGATAACTACGGAATGGCACACGTACCGATTGTCCGGTCGGCGTCTTCCGACCCTCCAGGTCAGTGTTCAGCTGGAGTTTCTGCGAAGTTCCGTTGCCACCTATGGTGTTTTGCCGCATGCTACCCGATGAGAGAGGGGGCTGGGCTAGGTTGAAACGGGGTGGATGCGCAGACTGACTTCCTTGGAAAGCAGCACTGTTCGAGTAGAGTTGATTGGCATTGTTGTTGAGTTCGATGGCGGACAGCGCACGGGTGACATCGTCGACATTCGCCGTAGCCGATCCTGAAAACGCACCACTCGGTGTGCGCCAGTCGGTGCTTCCGGAAGTAGCCCATGGTGAGGCACGGCCCATAGGACTGGTGGGGTATTGGGCTGACCCCTGACTGCCATATTGTTGTTGGTTTGGAGGAGGGGAGCGAGAAGTGAAGTAGGACTCGTCATCGTATGGATTGGCGAGCTCTTTTTCTTCGTTATAGTCTTCTTCCTCAGGGTCTGGGGGACTTGGTGTCTGGCCGACTGCAGTGGCGTGCCGTGAACCCGTCTGCTGTAGTGTTCCTGAACGCCTGAGGCCTGAAGATGACATTTGTCTCTGGGCGCCGTACGTAAGACTCTGGTGACGACGGACGCCCGAGGATGCTGGGGGGGGAGATGGGACATGAGCGGCTGCGAAGTGGGGAGAGAGCGGAGATGGATTTGTGGCCGACGACTGCTCAACCTGTTGGTGAGTTGCTTGCTCCGAAGTAGGCATATCGGGCTACCGGAGGATGTGAGTACAAAGGATGGGAGATTGAACGCGGGTGTGAAAGGATATATATTAGGAACAAGAGTTCACCTCGTCTTCGTTGTTAAAGCCTCGCATTTCTCGTTCCCAGTCTTCCTCATCGCCGTCATGACCAGCGATGGCAGATAAGCTATTCATGGTGCGTGGGGTCAGATTACCGGGTTGCCTCGAAGATTGGCCCCGGAAGGCTGAGAGATAGAGAGTGAGCGGAGAAGCGGAGAGATCTAGAGGACGGACCTCTTTTTGAGTTGGTTGGAAGGGAGCTCTGTCTGTGAAGGGAAGTTTTTTCTCCGACTGCACCGACACCGCCGACCCAGTCCTCGTCGACAGGCTCATCGTCGTTCCAGAGTTGCTGATCCTGAGTTTCTTCAGATATGGTGGGGCGTGTGCCCGTCCTGGCGGTGCGCGAGGCAGCAGTGATGGTATGATGGCGACGGACGCCGGTGGAGGGTGGAGAGACGGGAACGGGAGGAGGGGAGATGTTGTGAGAGGGTTGGGTAGACATGTATTTTTTTTGTGTAAGAGATGGGGAAAGTGCACCGGACAGAAGCAGAGGTTCGCACCCTTGCCCTTGGCCACATGACAACACCGTGCTGATCGCGCGCAAGGATCATACACCGATTAAATTCGAGGTAAGATATAAAGATGTGTGGGTATGAACACTATGATAGCGGAGGTATTATGGTATACTAGTATGCGAGGGGATCTACAACAGTAGATTCCTCTGCGTCAGGCACGAGGCCAGGTACGGCAAACAAAATTACGGCGAGGAACTCGGTGACGACAGCAAGGGGGTACCAAATTGCCTCTTTGCTTTGTTCGGACACGTTGTTGGCGGTTGCGGTAAAGAAGGCCTCGCGTGCGACGAGGAGGACCGAGATAACCAAAAGAATGTAGACGCCGTAAGTGGAACCGAAGCGGTGATTGGGTCTGCGGTAGCCACCGTCTGGAAAAGGAGGTTGGCAAACAGAAGTGGATGCGGGGAGGGACATGCCTGAAAACTCGGAACGAGCGAGGAAGAAAGTCTGCAAAAGGACGAGTATGGAACAGGCAAAGAAAATGTAGATTGCGGCCTTGCGGAGGGTGTTGCCCGTGTCTATGGTGTGGGCGGTGGTTCCAGTGCTGCTCTGGATGGCGCCGGTGATGCCGATGGCGACTGCTGCGACCAAGGCGATGCGAAAGATGAACTGGTGACGGAGGAGGCGGGAGATGAGACCGCTCGGGGGATTCGGGGAGACGGCGACGCTGGGAACGGGTAAGCGAGGAGGCGGGACAAGGGCGGGGACATACCGGGCCGCGATGAGGGAGTAGGCAGAGAAGAGCAGACCAAAGAAGCCTGTGCCGTACAGGATTTCATAAGCAACAAAGACGTTCACATTGGACGCGACGCGGGAAAGCAGCGCGCGCAGGACAAAGGCCGTGATCCGGACTGAAGAAGGTCAGCGGCGAGATAGCGAGGGCGGGACGTGGACGAACTCGCGCAGAACAAGCTGAGGATGATGTACACGTAGATAGGGCGTGACACGGCCTTGGAGAAGTAAAAGACAAACAACGGAAGGTAGAGCACGGCGAAGACGATCGCGGCGGCGAGGGACCTGATACCGACTTCTGCGGCGTAGTTGGGAGTGGCCATGGCGAGTTGGGGCGAACATGACTGCACAAGGCCCCATGATATACGTTCCAGACAAGTGCCGTCAAACCACAGCCTCGCCGATGTCACGCCCGATCCACATTGCCGAGTTCGCTACTGCTCTTGGGCGCTGTCTTCCTGCGTTCTCGAACCCGGTCATCGCGGTCGCCAACTCCGCGGGTCCGGACTCGACCTGTCTGCTTTTCCTCCTCCGCCAGCTCTTTCCCCCGGCCGCCCTCCTTTCCCTCCATGTCGCGCACGATCTTCAGTCCGCTTCCCCCCACATGGCCGACACCGCCGCTGCCAATGCCACCGCCCTCGGTGTCCCCCACCACACAGCCCACGTTCCCTGGGACGTCCCTCCGTTCCCCCCCGTTCCCACTGCTGGCCCTTTCGAACGCACTGCACGCGACGCCCGCTACAACATCCTCTTTACCGCAATGACACGTGCTTGTGTCTCCCTTCTTGCCCTCGGTCACCATGCGGACGACCAGCTCGAAACAGCCGTCATGCGTCTCGCATGTGGCTCCACCCTCGTCGGAGCGGCCGGAATGCGTCCACTGCGCAGATGGGGGATGGGCTCTTGGCAGACTCTCACCTCCGTCGGTCACCTGGGTATGAACGCATTTGTCCTGCGGCCGCTCTTGTCCTTTCCAAAGGTCTCTCCGTCTCCTTCCTCCGATTTTCCCACTCTCACATCATTCCAGGACAGAATACTTGCCACGTGCCACGCTCATCATTTGCGTTACGTCGACGATCCAACAAATTTCCAACCACACCTCACTCCCCGCAACGCCATCCGCCGCTACCTCTGCAAAGGTCCGTCCAATCCTGTAACCGTACCCCCAAAGGTCGAGAAGGCTGTCCTGTTTTTGCACTCCATTGCTTCCGATGGCGTCAGCGAAAAACAGCGACTTTATTCTGCTGTCTCAAAACTTGCGACAAGGACAGATCTCCTCGATCGTCAAGGTATGCGTCCCACTCCATCCGTTGCTCTTACGACATCAACCCATCCAACAGTTACACATCAGATCCATCGATGCACTCTGCCGTCCCCAATTGGCACCCTTCTCTTGTCATCTTCCAGCCTGCTCGGCATAACGGACCCAGACGTCCGATCCGCTCTCGTCCTGCGGGCGATTCGCTATGTTTCATTTCACCCTTGGGGCTCTCCCCGAGCAGATGCCGATAGGCGCCAGAGCAGTGTAAATCGCATTGTTCGTGCTCTGTGGGCACCCGATCCACAAACATCTCAGATCAAGAGATTCACTGCAGGAGGTGGAGTGCTTTGGACACCTGCCATGTACAGTCCGAACAGACCCCTCAGGGTAGGAAATCAATGTTTGACTGCAAATCCTCAACTAGACGAACATTTTTGCTGGCTGGCTTCGCGAACTCCCCCCTTCTCCAAGAATCCACACCAACAAGGGGCAGGCTCGCCGACCCTGCTGCTAATGGACCTCACTGATCGACTCACATCTGTCTTGTCCTCTGATGAGCCTGCCGAACCTCTCCGAGTCCTTTACGACCATAGATTTCTGCTTCGCATCGACCCTTCTCTAATGCCAACGCACGTCAAGTCTGCTGTGCGGAAACACGACAAGCTGGTGTCAATTAAGGTCCTACCATTCACTCGGTACTACTGGCCCAAGGCCGTCCTCCAGCGCGCATCCCATCCTGACCAGGTTTTGGCAGTGCCACAGATAAATCATACTGTAGATGAGGGGGGATCACCTTCATGGATCTCGATTCGGTGGATCCGTCCGCTGGGTGCAACGTGACTGCAGTAGTCATGTTCGTTATATTTGTTTACCTGGCTTATTTGATCTAGCATGCGCACTGTAGTGGCGTAGATGAACGGTCCCATCCTCGAATCCGCTACCCTGTCCGAGATACTACCTCACCCTGTCGCTCACCTCAATTAGGATGAATCGTGCGCCAGATTGCTCTCCCGTGTTCGCACCAATCTTGTTCGCAGCTCGACAGGCCCACTACTTTAAATGATCATTAACATTCTGTCGCGGCAACGAATCAACGTCCCCGGGGGTTCCGTTAGCAGCAACACCGAAGTTCCACGGCGATAAACAATGTGTTGGGCGGAATATACACTAAAAGTCAAATTTGATGCTATGATTTTCCATCTGTTGAACCAGCAGCCTTGTGAGACGTAACAGCAACCAAAAATGCTACTTACAGTAATTTCTCCGCCCCGGTATGAGCCACGCTTTTTCTTGTTTTTCTCCTTGCGGAACCCAGCGCCACGGGTTACGATGAGGTCGCGATGAGCGCGCTCACCATAATCGTTCGAAGCTCCGCCCTACGAGAGCCGTGAAAGTTTCACTTGCGAGTGACGATTCATCACCTACCCTCGCTTCAAAACCATTATTCAGTAGAAGCCCGGGTGCTATATCCTGAACTTTGACCCGTTGGAAGCGTTCCTTGGCGTTCGGGAGTAGTTTCTCTTTCTTCTGGGAAACTCCTCCAGTTTGCCGTTGTCCAGTGGTTGCGGTGGTTATCATGTTGGCTTCAGTTTCCGAAGTTTTGCGCTTTTTCGTGGCAGGTGCATCCTCTTTTCGAGGTGGTATTGACTCTGATTCGTCCTCGGATTCTGAACTTGATTCTGAAGATTTGCGCTTTTTCGCAACTTGTGCGTCTTCCTTTTGTTTTGGTTCCGGGTCAGAGTCATCCTCGGAATCCGAGCTCGTATCAGAAGCTGCACTCTTTCTCGTCACATGTGCATCTCCCTTTTGTGGCTCTGACTCTGAATCATCCTCGGATTCCGAGTCTGATCCTGAACTGCTCGAGCCCTTGAGCTTCGTCTTGCTTTTGGAAGCCTTGTTGTTGTCATTTGCTTCATCGGAACTATCTGAAATGGAACTTTCAGAAGAACTGTCTGAACCAGAACTATCCGAATCGGAATTGCCCGACTCCGAAGCTCTTTTATCCTTGGTCGTCCCGGCCGTACACCCGGCCGACGTCTTCGCTGGTGAACTGACGATCTTTTGGATTATCTCCTGAACATTCTCTTTTGCCAGAATGTCAATAAAAAACCGAAGGGCAATGAGACGACGAACCTGACGACAATGTCACACTCGTATCACGCTCAGCAGCTTTCCGTGGCGACCTCCTCGTCTTCTTGTCCGAATGGTCACTGCTTTCATCGCTATCACTGGTATCAACGTCCTCACTTTCAGAACCTGGGGTAGAATGAGAAGAAAAATAGGATCGCTGAACGAGACGCTTGCTTGAAATATCTTCTAAACTGAGTGACATTAGCACCCGGCATGCGCACGACGCGCTCAACCGCCCACCTTGAATCAGAACCTGAGTCGTCCTCTGATTCGGACGCGGAATCTATTTATACGCTTTAGATTCGTGTCGATGCAAATGCCGTGCAAGGGAGCCTCACCATCAGAAGCTTCAGACGCTTTGGACAAGGCTGAAGCAGAAATTCAGTCACTCCTAGTAAAGACGCTGCGCGCACGCACAATCTCTGGCTTTACTGGTGCCTCTATGAATAGCGGGTCCCGGGAGATAGATCGTGCACACCACTTACGATTTGGTATTTTCCTTGGCCATCCATTCACGAATAATTTCCACGAGTTTTGGTCCTTCCTCTGCTACATCATCGCAGATGACGACGACGTCTTTGGCTGCCTTTTTAACGGCCTCTGCAGCTTTATTTCGAGATTCCTGCTTCAGAAAGCGATAAACGAGAGTATACGTTGCTGTTGGACTGTTTCTCAGCCACGAACACCAATGGGGCGGGCCGTACGCATACCAGCAAGGTTTCCTTCCATTGGTCGAATGCGAAGAGAAGAAGTCTAACGACTCATACGAATCTGACGTGCAACAAAGCCGCGACTCCTGCCCGATGAGACCGTTGATGGGTGCCTAAGACTCGGTCCAGGACTGTCCGGGACGGAAAAAAAAACGCACAGGCGCGATTTCCCACAACCACCGGCATGTATTGCTCGCCAAAGCTCACATCCACACCGCGATGAGTTCCATCAAGGGACCCTCTATCAGTCAATGCAACGGGTCATCCCTCCGGATCGCCATCGTGCACGCCAGATGGAACAAGGTAGTCATCGACGCCCTCGTCACAGGTGCCGTCTCTAAGCTCAAGGAGTCTGGCGTCGAGGAGGCCAACATCGTCGTCCAGTCCGTTCCGGGTAGCTATGAGCTGCCTCTCGCGTGTTCCAAGTGCGTCGTCTCCTCTTGCTTCCCGCGTACGATGAACATCAGACTGGTAGAATCATTGCAGGGTCCCGCCTACAGGGGGCATCGGCCTCCACGGATCTGTTAGGTCTCAACATCGTAGGAGCCGCTACGCCCAACGATCCTCCATCTACTGCCGTGGAACCGCCTGCGGGCCCGTTTGACGCGGTCATCGCGATTGGTGTTCTCATCAAGGGCGCCACCATGCACTTCGAGTATATTAGCGACAGTGTTTCACACGCCCTCATGCGGGTTCAGCTGGACACGGGCGTTCCGGTGATTTTTGGTGTTTTGACGGCCCTCAACGACGACCAAGCCCTGGAACGTGCGGGCGTCGGTAGAGGAGTGACTCCGGGTCACAATCACGGAGAGGACTGGGGACTTGCAGCGGTGGAGATGGCGACACAGTGCAGAGGGTGGTCAGTAGGGTCGTTCTCGTAGATACCGTCGAACGAATAGATAGAATGTTGTACGCTACGTCGGCCAAGATGAAGCTTGTGGTCCCGTCGCGCGGCGGCGGCGGATCCCGTGTCATATCGACCACCGGGTCACTGCATTCGATCCGTATTCCGGGAGTACGCTAGAGTCGCAATAGCATACAATGAAGAAGAAGGTGCGCGCTATTGTTGTCCATGAAAACGCCTGATCACATCGATCTGCAAGGTTCTCTTGATGGGTGCATCGGGCAGCGGAAAGACCTCGATGCGTTCTATGATTTTGTGAGCCAAAATGACGCTCATTGACCACTCGTAGATGACTCTGGCTGACGATTATCGAACTAGTTCCAACAATCCCGCCTCTCTGACGTCCCGGCTAGGTGCCACCATCGACGTGGAACAAAACCACGTTCGATTTCTCGGAGATCTCATTCTCAACCTTTGGGACTGCGGTGGTCAAGACGCGTTCATGGACTCATATCTCTCCACGCAACGCTCCACCATATTCTCGCATGCAGGAGTCATGATTTACGTGTTCGACGTAGAGAGTCGTGAAATGGCCAAGGACCTGGAGTACTATCGGGAATGTCTGGAAGGTCTATCGCAATTTAGCAAAGACGCGAGCGTGTTTCTTCTGGTCCACAAGATGGATCTCGTGCGCGAAGGCGAACGATCCGCCGTCTTCCACCGAAAGACTGCAGAACTGGAAAAGGCAAGCGGTGATTTCCCTGTCAAAGTGCTCAAGACGAGCATATACGACGAGACGTTGTACAAGGCACGTGAGGTCTTTCTCTCTCTCTGACGAGTTTGACGTGCTGCAGGCTTGGTCCAGTATCGTCAACACGCTGATACCCAACGCTCAAAACCTCAACAACCATCTACGAATATTTGCGGAGGCTTGCAGTGCAACAGAGGTCGTTCTCTTCGAGCGCGCCACCTTTCTGGTTATCGCCACGTCGTCGTCCCCAGATAAATCCGAATCCATAGCGACCCATTGGTTGGACTCGAAACGCTACGAACGTACATCGGAATTGATCAAAGCATTCAAACAATCGTGCTCGAGGCTACGCGAGGAATTCTACTCGCTGGAGATGGAACTCGCAGAATTCACTGCTGTTCTGGATGAAATGACGAAGAATACCTACGTTCTGGTCGTGGTCCACAATCCAGTTGTTGGCAAGTAATTCGCTTAGGGAGACTCCATTCTGCTCATCTTCCTGCTCAGAAACCGCCGCAATCAAGATGAATATTCGAATGGCGAGGAAAAAGTTCGAAGAACTTCAGGGAGATGCTATGGTATCGTAGGAGGGATTCCGCCGTGTGCTGTCACAGCCTTGCAGAAACACGGAGCTTATGTTGATAACTGCAACACTCGGGCGGAGGAAAGAAGGCGTGTGTATCAATCGATGGGAATCATGGCTCGAGATGTTTGCATTGCGCAGGCGGATTGGCCTCCAAACACGTGGGACGATCCAGTTGGCTAGTCGCACATAATGGTTATTTGGCGAGGGTACGAAGAATTTCTACCGCTGGCGAAGCTTCCGTTGGGATATCATAGTACATGCCATTAGGGTTTATCCTCGAACCAGATCCACATTCATCTCATCCAAGTCGTGGCGCGCAAGGTGTTTTGCGCTCGAGTATTGCACCAGGGATCCCACTAGGGCCTTGTCCCCTCCGATCGGTATCTCGGTGTATTCGATGATGGATACCCCAGTGTTGAAGTAATGGCCCATTTCGACGCTCTCGTCACAAGTAATCAATCCGTTAGTTTGCAACGCAAACAGGAGAGTCGAGATCCAACCCCCGTGCGAGACTACTAGGATGTCGTGGGCCCGATCGGCGGGGAGGCCTGTCTCGATCGTGGAGAACACGTAATCCACGATCGATCCTAAATACCACGCGAGACACCGCGCAACGAAGTCGGGGGTCTTCTCCATTGACGGAGCTGGTTGTTTCAATGGTCCGATTTTCCCCTGAGATTCGCCCATGTACTACTGTGCAGAGATGGTTGCAACGGAGCACGGATGATCGATGAATTTCGATCGTCGGTAGGGCTTCAGAGATGGTGTGGTGCTTACCCGTTCCCGGATTGATTCGTCTTTTTCCAAGACAATGGCTGGATGGTATTGGAGAATGCATTCTGCAGTCTAGGAACACGTCAACTGAGCTCAATAACAAGTTCGCGTTCTCACCTTGGATGCCCTTTGAAGATCGCTACTGAATGCTCTTACAAATGGAACATCCTTGAGAGCCTCGGCCACCAGCATGGCCTGCTTTAGCCCAACCTCATTGAGCGGGACGTCTAAATGGCCCTGTATCCTGTGCACTCTGTTCCATTCTGTTTCACCGTGTCGTACAATGTACAGGCGAAGCTGGATTGGCATGGAGCGAAGATGGTGTCGACAAAGTTCCAACTTCCTCGTGAGAGTTCGTGGAAGCCGCAAAAGTGTATACACTACAACCCATTTGAAAGCCTACTTTAGAAGATTCGTCAAAAAAAAGCCACAGGGCTGTATAATCGCGAGCCCCTTCGAAGGCTACTGTCTATCATTAATACCGGAGTCATCGCTAGGCATCACGAGGCTAGCGAGCCAATTTCCTGGAAAACGTTGTTGATTCTTTCGTCATTGAAGTTCGATGGAGTTATGTTTATAACATCATTCAGTTCCATCACTTGTGTAGATTTCAGATTCAATCCTCTTCCTCGATCTCTGGCTTCATAGAGCTCATCAAGGAACGATCAATAGTTATCCTACGCTTAAGGATCTGATAAACGTGCTCACCACGTTTCCCAGTGCGACAGAGGCTCGATAAGCTACTTCAGGATCATCCTTTTCTAACCTGAGAATCTACGACAAGTTAGGAGAATACTCCCGCAGAATATGGGTCTAACCTTGAAGATGAGGGAGAGATACTGGTCACGTGTTGCTACACCAGCAGGCGTACTCAGGTGAATGCATGAAAAGCTATGAAGTATGTTTGAGTCACGTCGCTCATTTATACGTCACGACGACTGACTTGAACAAAATCGATGCCAATGCAAGTCGCTGTGATTTCGAGAGCAAACGGTACGGTGCCTGAGTCAATGCTTCAGTAATCTGGTGAAGCTGTCAAAAGAATGTTGAAAGAAGAAGTGAGGAACTTGTTTACTTGCTGGATCCACAGCCCATCGTTTAGTGAAGTGCCATCTTGAAAGCAATTGGCGATAGTACGTAATAACAGCAAGATGTTCGTGTCCTGAGGTTTCGACATCGGACTTCCGCGTGACACGACGGTTGACCACTCTGCTGCATTGAATAGATGATCGAAGAATTTTTCGAGATTTTCGGAGACAACTGGTGTCCTTGCCCAATACGCGATCACCAGACGACTGAGATCCATCACTGCCATCAGTTGTCAATGTGGATAGACTCGGTTTCTTTAACGCGCCAGGACGTACCAGGGAATCTCCGAGCGGCTGGCCAACGAACCAGGACCGATAGGATTGCCTCTATGTGTGGTGCTTTCGGAGTAATAGAGGCAGGGAACACCAGGTTCGATGTGCCTTCGTCAAGGAATGTGAGTACTTCTTCAACGAAAGTCCGTTCCTCCGGGTACATTGCGCAGGATGCGGTAGTCTACAAGGCAAATAGCCGGATAGTTTGTGATCATTATTTCTTTGAAAAGAACACAATGACCGAAACTCACAGCTTCATTACGGAGTGCGTCGTCAAATTGGTACAATTTGGTCCGCATCGCTGGTATATTGGATTGTTTGAAAATTACAGGAGTTTTCTGTGAAGAGCGGGAAGTCAGAACATAGAACAAACTGATGGTATAACAAAACGAACAAAAGGAAGGATCTTTGTCTGTGTAGCTGGATGTGGCGAGGTTGCATCCGATTTACCAGAATAGCGGGATACGCCAGTATATGGATCTACAGGTGTAGATATAGGTGTTGCAGATGGCGGATGTCTTGCAGAAGGTTGGTATCTCGATGCTCCTGTGTGCAGTTGCGATATGATTCAATCAGTCAAGCATGCATAACGTTTCAAGGCTGACCTGTATATGGATCTACATAGCTGCTTTCGGTCCCCAAGTTCAACCCGGCGGTGTTCTTCTCGATAAACCTCACGACTTCATCGATGTAGCTCATCGAGAGGTCGTTTTGCTGCAGAAAGCGTTGGGCAGCTGTGTAAGGATTCTCTGCGACATACAAATGAAGATCGGTTTGACCTATCAAGAGGTCAACCCACCGGAGACGTTGTACGGGAGTTTCAAAGGAGGTGCACCATCCTGTACATCCACATCGAATACGTAGTCATATTCTTTACCATTGTAAAATTGTTTACGGCCAGAGCCAACCGCATCAACGACTTCACCGATCTTTTGCCAGCTGGAAGAGACAACATCCCACTTTTTCGATGTTAAGTCAAGTTCGTCCAGTTTAGTCACTCGAATGTAATTCACCTGATGGGCTTCTACACGATCCCCGATCCGAACCATCTTCACTTCTCCAGCCTTTTTACCTGGTTTCGCTCTTCAGTATATTGAAGGGAGGGAACCACAGGCCAGATTACCTGGAGTGGTCAGAGCTTCCACACCTGGCAAGTCAGACTTCTTCACGTCGCCGACTTGTTGGGATGGGAGAGCTTGGTTAGAAACTTCGTCCTCGAATGCTATCTGATCCGCTTCACTGGCCCAGCGATCTTCCGAGTCGCTGAATACTCGGACAATGCCATCGCTGCATCCGGTAACAATATCACCATTTGGCATGGTGGATACAGCCCACACGGAAATGGCAGGATGTATTATGACTTGTACACACACACCGTCTGGGGTTTCCTTGGACATCAGCAGTAGACTCTTTAAATCAGAGATTGCAACACACCATGCCATACTCGCACTGAGCGGTCTTCTCCGGCGGAAACAAGGTCACCATTAGGCAAAACCGATAAGCTGTAAACGAAGGAAGTATGCCCAGATAATGTGTAAATCAGGTCACCACCCATCGTCCATGCTCGAACTTCGCTAAAATCGCGTATCAGGAACACGTCTCAGAGCGAGATAGCACTTGTTACCTGTCGTTAGAGCAAGATGCGAAGCCAAGATCAGGTATTAATGCCAGGTCGCGGACAGCATCGCGGTGGCCTTCATAAGTTCGCATTACTTTGGTCCGCATCCAAAGTTTGATAGTCTTGTCCGCAGAGGCTAAATTCAAGTCAGGAAGACCGTCATGATATAAAGATTTGATTGACCCGTCAAAAAGTGGGAGTCCCCTAAGGCGAGCACCGCCCAAACGGATTGTTGGTGTCCTCTGAGATCGAATTGCAGTGTGAAGTCATTCCAAACTTTGGCGGTCCTGTCTCTCCATCTTGATCTAGTTTTAATTGTAAGGCGGAAGGACACTCACTTGTCCCATGAGCCGGAAATGATGTCAGCGGTCGGCCCGACATGGATGGCGCAGACGTTATCCGTGTGACCGACTAAGGAATATTCTGGGTCTTCTTTGTTGGACGAGTCCAACGCAAATATATTGATAACCATGTCTTGTCCCCCAACGACGGCGTAACCTGACACGGACATCAAGCATTTTATCATGTGCCTCCGATAGATATGGAGAAAGCACTGACCTTGTGGTGCCTCCGAGGTTGGTGGGAGATACCCGATGGCATTGACAAACCTGGAGCCTGATCGCAGGACGGATGTGGGAGAGAACGACGAAGATGAACTTCTAAGCCAAGATATTGAGGTTGAATCGCGTGAGGCGGATAGTATTACATTATCCGTTGGTGACACCACCCCGCGGACCTCATTTTCCTTCAATTTGAGATCACAAGATAACGTAAGGCGGATGACCACGTACATCTGCGGAGTGGCCTGATAACGTCGCGGAAAGTTTGTATGGCATAGATTTATGACGAGGAGTC
The DNA here is from genome assembly GCA_038094155.1 of Pulveroboletus cf. aberrans. Classification (NCBI taxonomy): domain Eukaryota; kingdom Fungi; phylum Basidiomycota; class Agaricomycetes; order Boletales; family Boletaceae; genus Pulveroboletus; species Pulveroboletus cf. aberrans. Next base: position 63,339 of record JBBPTO010000008.1, on the reverse strand, counting down.
CACTGTTAGCGCGGAACTTATCTTTGGAGGAAACACTGGCAATAGTTACGTAATCGTCGCACTTTACAAGTTCTGCTGGGCATGAAGGAGACTTTTGGAAAATGGGATAGAATGACCATATTTTGCTCTTAGACTTCTCATGCAGATTACATGCATGTCGTTGATAACAACACGTCCCGACGATTAGACGGTTACCTTACCTGCAGGCATGAGGACAGATTGTGTGATGATCGATGACCAAAACGACACGACCACACTTAACAGATGAGTCCCCTACCTGTCCCCATAAATTATAAGGATTAAAGAGACAACTCTTGACGTTATCAGGGAGTGGAGAGAGCAAGGCTGGGACGTGTCTCCGCTGCATAGGGCTGAGCGTTGAAAGTAAGTTACTTGGGTGCTCACTGTTGGAGCACAAGAAAGTCAGAGCTAAGTCTATCCGGATGTACACCATGTCCGCTACATATTCTGCAACAAGTTACAAAGGTTTGAGCCGACAAAATTCGACAAGGAAATGTACGCCATCCCAACGATCCTACGGCCATAACAGAGCAGTAGGGTGATACGGAGGTGTAAGTTATGCCATGCACCATTACTTCATCTCCTGCGAGGGCCTCGCGATGCAGATGGTCGAGTATAGAAAGTCGATCACGACCAGTTGCCAAAGCACGAGGGGTTTTTTGATAGCAAGGAAAATGAAGGAATTCGAACGACAACCACTTCTTCAGGGCCGACATTTCCATTTTGAACTACTAATACTTACACACCATAGTGTTTTTATGCAGAGCAAAGTTGTACAGTCACTGACAATGTCACGGAGGAAGACTTCTGCATCACTACATGCCACAAAAACACGTGAAAAAGACGAATATACTTTCAGTCACAAAGGTCCACTGCCGTCCCAATTGAGATTTTGAGCCTTTTCGTTGTATTGTTAAACCCGCCCTCCGCCTTGCGCTTCAAGTTTGCTTCCAGTTGGCCGGAGAAGGCGAGCGAAGGTAAGTTCTGAGTTGGTTCCTGAGTTTGTGAATCGAGATTTAGTATATCGCTTGGCATTTCTGCATTCTGCTTGTAGCCACTCTGAGCCGTTAGGTTATTGCTGTTCAGAGGGCTCAACACAACGAAGATTGGCGATGAGCGACCAAGAACACTTACGTTTCTCGAACTGCTTGACGGGATTCGGTAGTCTTAAAGACACAAGACAGCTCGCGCGAACAAATGAATTAAATGAAATAGTACTGACTGTATCAGGTAGACCCAGAAGAAGGTTCTCGACCTGGGCCTCCGCGCGGAAGTAGTTGTGATATGTCTTGCTCCTCTTGGATGATTGTAAGAATATATACTTCGTTTTGTGCAATTCCTTTTGCGCTTTCTTTCCCCTATTTTTTGCTGGTTTCTTTCCTTTCCTTGCACGAGCTCCTACGGAGTCCAAGTCCTCAGAAATGGCGTTTTCCGTGATGATAAACCCTATAGTACTGAAAGTCAGACATTCAGTCTACGAGGGAGGTAATAGTTAACCCTCATCCTCCAGTCTCATAAGTAACTGGCTGACCAGCGCAGCGGCACAGCCTGAAAATGATAGTGAGTAATCAATGTCGATTAGATTGTTCACGAACCGATCTGCTCTCTGAATTGCAGAGCGGTAGCAGGTCTGTGAACTTCGAATATCTTGATCGCCCGTCTGGGACAGCTCGCAATGAATTTCACATTGCCATAAAAATCGGATCGTGTCACCTGAATAGTGCCAGATCCTTGAACCGACTGATCACATCTGCCCGCGTCGTTTCGGCCATGATGTCCCACCCAGGAGATCGCTGAATGCGACAGCTGAAGCATACAAATTGTGATGGAAGACGCTTGTCCTGTTGGCTATGAAACCTACGCCTCACTTCAATGAGTGGCTCGATCTGCTCAACTATCAGAAATCACCCCATGCACCTGCCGTGGTTGGGAGGCAATACTGAGTCAGTGCCACAAACTAAACGAACAAGTGTGGAACTTCTGACCAAAGATGCCGCCATTTATTACAGCCGCCTTCGCAGAGAATTGAAGCGTCATCGATCTGAAAGAAAATTTTGAGCTGAACGATATAGATTCACTCATGATTCTCGATGACCATTGTACCACAATCACAGTCAACACGGTTATCATCTTGCACCGCATCGGGTGTTCTCAACGTCATCACGACTCTTCCGGATACTTTTGATATATTCTGGCCTGCGGGGACTTGACACCCAACGTCTGGGTTCATATGGGGCCTGTAAGGGTAAACAGAAGAAAGCGATCGATTACATACCCGAGTTGATTTTGGCTCGATTTCTCTCCCTGTTTCGGAACTTCTCTTGAAGAATCAGAGTGTCCACTCGCTGTGTTGACACCAAGGAACTAACAGGACCGCGGATATCTGATGAAGGTAGCGAAGAAGTTCTCAGCAGGCTCGGTAAGGGTGACGGTGACCGCATATGAATTTCTTGGGTTGCAGGTATCGCCTCTGTTTCTGTCATGCGTGGAGAAACGATCTATTCGGACTGTGCTTCAGAATCGCAAACGGAATACTCCGCGGAAGCTCACGAGATGTCCAACATGTGTTGGGGTAGGGTCTGGACAACCCCCGTATCCGACTACTCCGCTACATTTATTCTGTTCTTCATGCACGGGGATGAGCAGTATCTTCCCTCCGTCTCCTCGGACACCAACAGGTGCCACAGCACCACTGGCGTTGCACCTGATTAATACAATGCCTTCGTCAGAGATTTCTTCACCCAAAGCATCCTCGTCGGCATCTGCGTCCGCGCTCCACACGACGTTTCTGCTCAACGCATCTCTCCTCTGGAGTTCCGCGTCCTCAGCACGGAGCCGAGCTTCTTCGACTGGTGTTAGCTTTGGAGGGCAACACGCGGTGAGACCAGTAAATGGGGCATTATTGTCCTCGGTGGAGGACGGAAGAAAGGATGAAACGGATGTAACCTTCATGCTCACGCTGGTGACTCCGTCAAAGCACGCCGAGGTCCAAGTTATAGTTGAAGACGCACCCATGCCATCCAGTTTCCAGACTACCAATGCTCGTGCTCTCAGGGACTTCAGCCGTTCTATGAGTCGTAAAGAACCATCTATTCGAATCAACATCACCGCCAAGGAAATGGGGCGGTTGATAATCGTCGGGGGCGTTATCGTTGAAGAAAAGCTTGAAGTTTCCGTACCGACATTCTAGGGTTGTCAATGTGGGAACACAAGGTGGCCAGGAAGAACCAACTTGGCAATGCTTCCATCTGTGAAATAGTAGCAACCAATGTCTTAATCATCAACTAGGTCCATGGATAGATCTCTGAGTTCAAAAGGAAATTCGAGACAAGAAATACCTTAAGGCTGCGCTTTACATCACCAAGAGTAGGCAGATTTCCTCGCTTGAGGGCGCCGACAACGGGTTCCTCGCCCACGCACTGTAGAGACATTTTTGACAATTTGTTACCCAAAGACATGATGGGCACGACAGTGTCCGTGCCCGCCAGTTTATAGTACTGTTTTTCTGTCAGTTTGGAGTACACAAAGGTCTGCTGAATTTACCTGGAAGTTGAAGGTGTACGCCTCCACAATACTACGAAATACGTGTGAGTTGGATGATACTAAAGATAAGACAGTACTACTTGTTTGGGTCTTCGCTGTCCTATTGAGCGGCTTCAGGCAACAACGCAAGACAAAATTATGTAACTGACCAGATATACGGCGAAGATGAAGCGGCGAAGGTACTGCTTCTCTATGGCTTCAAAGATACCTTTTTCCTGGATAAACAATGCGTTGTATGCAGCGGATATTCAAGCCTAGATGGTCTATATGCATACCAAGTAATCCAAAATTCTGTCGCCTTCGTTGGTGAAACCGCGTCTTAGACTCATAATGGTTACGCCACTGATGGTTGGTTTGGTTTGATTATCGAATGACCCAGCTGACAAATGATCTATAGGGTGGTTGTATGCGGCTGGTCTCTTGTATATCATGGTTCTTACACTCGGAAAAGTTCTCGTAAGGTAACAGACCCCTGAAAACGTCTTAGCCGATTAAAAAGGTAATGACCGAGGAGTACCTCAGGTATGCAATGCATCCCAACCCAGCTTTCAGAAGGGTCTCAACGTATTGCAAGCTTGTGCTATTACTGAGTATCTGCAAATACATCAGTTATACAAGCGAGAAATTCATCAACCACTCCACCTGGGCTTCATTTTTCGTAGCGGCGGCCTGCGTCTGCATCGCAAGAGGGGTTTCGTCAAAAGATGATGAGCAAAGACAAGAGCCTGACTGATCCTCTTTCAGACGCGCTCGTGTTATATAAGCCACCACGTGCGTGATCATGTGATCTTGGATTCCACTCATCCAAAAAAGTAATTACCTTGCTTGGCAACAACGACAACTTAGTCGGATTACAAAAGCTTCAGCCAAATTCGAACTCCGATAACCTAGTGCTTGTGTTTGAAGGTGAGTTGGTCGATAGACTCGATATGATGGTGGTGAAAAGGACAGACGCCATTCATGAGTTACGTCTCTCGCAATGAATCAGATCTTAAAAATTCAGGTTCGGTCCACCATTTCTTAATGGTGCATGAAAACTCTTATGATTGTCCTGTTCCTATCAGCGTGGTCATCCGCGTCTCGAAACCATCACTGCGAATGGGCATTTCTGGAGTGTAAAATGGGTTCTTCATCACCGCGTCCGCATAAATTTCGTAGACCTTCTGCAAGATGGACTCGGCATTGATTTCGGATACGGAAGTCAACAATACGAACTTGGTACCTGGCACGGATGTTTAATAGTAGTTAAACATTAACCACGAACGCAACTTGCGCACCAGTTGCTGTCAAGAAGATTGTCATTTTGAAGGTATCCCCTTCGATGACTTGGGCCCCGGAACTGAATCCGATGGGCGAGAGCCTGCTAGTGATAGCATGAATACCGTGCAGAGTTCCCGCGAGGACAAGGTATTCATTAGAGGTCAGTTGCGCGAGGCCATCTAAGAAAACCGTCGTGAACCGTCACCCTGAAATTTCGGAACGCAAACCTGCAAAGTTGCGCTGGTAGACAAGACCACCAGCTTTGTTGATCACCTGCAAATACCTGTTCAGAATGTACATTTTCCTGGAGTCCTAATCTTACCCAAAGCCCAAAGATAGCCATGGTGGACTCAACAAAAGAACATTGACGTTGATGCTGCTCAGACAGCGACTCACAGTGTTTGGTGGCAAAGTCAGTCGACCGTTGCGTTGATTCAAGTTCACACGACTCGGACTCGTTTTATACTTCGAACTTCGTCCTCGCTTTGTTGGACATGAAACTTGGGCGCTTTCACCTCGTCACGTTCAGGACACTCGCTCTTCTGTCATGGATAGGACAGTCCAACCAGCTTTCAAGACTTGGTCAGAGAGATCTGATCCAACTGTCTACTGAACAAATAGTGGCTTTAGCGAATTCTGTAGATCCCGTCAAGAACATCGATACGCGAAATCCAGACTCTCATTTGTCAAAGCTTCTAATCCCCCGCCCAGGTGAGTGATGCATTTTTGATCGTTTGGGTTTATCTTTATGCGTTGGGTTTAGTTGGAAGTGAGAACAACACTCTCGTTCGCCAACACATTGCCACAACATTGAAAGCTCTATTCTGGCACGTCGAGGAAGATAGTTTCACAGAAAAAACACCATATGGCCAGCGTTCTTTCGCCAACATTATCGCCACCAAAAATCCTAGAGCCTTACGAAGAATCATTGTTTCTGCTCATTATGACAGCAAATTCTTTCCCGCATTTCCTGACAATCAGGTGCTCTCCGCAGAGTTGGGGCCTCCTTTATGATGTTAACGACTCTTAGTTTGTAGGTGCCACGGACTCGGCAGCCCCATGCGCGATGATGCTTGACCTAGCAGAGGCTTTGAATCCGCTTTTGGATAACCGTGAGCAGCGGCTCCTAGCCGGGCTGGAAGACGATGAGGACCTTGCAGATACTACGCTGCAGCTCGTCTTTTTTGACGGAGAGGAAGCATTCAAGCAATGGACGGATTCGGATTCGGTTTATGGTGCAAGGTGATTTAGTTTCGTGACACAGATTCCATCTTTCATCGCTAAAGTACGAGTGATCGTAGGCATTTGTCCGAGAAATGGGCAACAACGTATATAGCTCCTTTTTCAAAACGGCGACTAATCGGTCACTCACTGACGGAACTAAGCGGAATCGAACACCTTGTTCTCTTAGACCTCTTAGGAGCACGCAATCCCACGATCCGCTCGTATTTCACTGATACTGCGTGGTTGTTCGATTCACTGGCTTCCTCAGAGCGACGGCTGTACAACACTGGAGTCCTTAACGATCTGGGAGATGGCTCTACTTTCCAAAGCTTTTTCCTTCCTCGTCGCGGCAACGAATTCAGTCACGGGTACATAGCTGACGATCATATACCATTTCTCCGAAAGGGTGTGAACATCCTTCATCTGATTCCACACCCGTTCCCTGGTGTTTGGCATACGTTACGAGTAAGTTGTGGATTGCAAGACTTTCATGAGATGCTAGATTATTTTTTTCAAGGATGATGCAACTGCTCTTGATATACCGACCATGACACGCTGGAACCTCGTACTGAGGGTGTTCATTTCAGAGTATCTGGGTTTACAACCGGTCCTGGACCCAAAGCAAACGAAGCATCAGCATGTGAAGCATCTCGATTATGAGCTTGTGAGTAATTTTCCACAATCTAACGTTTTCTTGAGTTCAACCCGCACTCACTTAGTAGGCTCATTATAGCCAGCATCTAGCTCCTCCTCAGAACCAACATACGTAGTGTAGTGCTGGTATACGTGCAGGAACGAGGTAAGCTACAATTATTTGTGATCCTGAGAGTACTTGAACGTAAACGCTGAGGGGATCGAACGACATAGTTTCTTCCTGGTTGCTATCATACAGCCAGTATCAGAGCTTTATAATATCTCATCAACTCAGAGGCATCGGCGGCGAGCTATCGCGATTAGTATTGTTTTCGACCAGGATGCGAAATTTGATAGCAAACGAACCTGCTGCTTCTCTCGGCCCTCGTCCAGACACTGTTTTGCTGCATTCATCACGTCCTTGCGCGACTTGCGCATTTGGACTAGTTGGGCCTCAGCTGATTTGCAGGGGACCGTATATGCGATCATTCTGCACATGGTTAGATGGGAGACTCACTCGCCTCCCCTCCCGCTCGAATCATCTGCATGCGCAATGGAACAAGCTCGTCCAACAGCGAGGAATAGGTCAAGAATAAACTACCAAACTTTTCCTGTGTATCCTGTCAGAATGACTCCAGCGCAGTATTAAATAGTGACCTTGTTCATGCTTGGATGCTCTTTGATAAATTGAAACGTGGCGTGTTTGCGAAGATGCGACTCCTCCAGCTGTCCCAGTATGTCGAGGATTTCATCGCTTCAAGGTTTCGTTATAACACCCTTCTCTCAATCAATATGCAAGACAACTTACGCGTACGCTTTCGTTTCCTTTGCCATCCGCTCCAGATCCTCACGCATCGTAGTGAAAGTAGTGGTGATCCCGGCTTGAAAAGTTTGCTCCGACTTCGACTTGTCTGCTACAAAGGCTCGGTGATCTCGAGATTCAAGTTGTCTCTTTTGACCAAAAGTGTCACCTTTTTCTACTCTGTGCGCGAGAATCAAGATAGGAATGAGAAAGCTGGCTTTTCTTAAAGAGAAGATCTACCGGAGTGAGGCCAGGTCATGATTTCCTGTGTAATGCATTCAGTGATGAGGGAAACCCTGCCCTGCCGGTCAGGCTTACTTCTAATACGGTCTATTCGATGGCATAGTGCGATAACGTATTTAGCTTGCATTACTTTGATTCCACGCACCGTGAGCCATGGTAGGTGTTACGCTTGGGTTGACGTGCAAAGAGGAAACGGGTCAAGGCGATGCCGTCACGGTACTTCTACTACCTCTGAGTCACAGGGTGTGGTGGCAAACTCCCGAGCTTCTCCAAGCATTCCAATACCAAGCCAAGCCCAATCAGACCAAAGCTCTCCAACCCAAACTCACCCCCGCTGGTAGACGCCTTTTCAACACAAAACGTCCACGCATGCCACGCAACAGCTAGTTTTTCTGGAACCTCATTTTCCGAGAGCTCCTCCGGCCTTCCGACGAGTTGTCCTCTAATTTCTTGCACAAGGAACCCCACATTTTCCCTCATTGCATGCAACCTGTCGCCTCGGTATCGCTTGTTCTTGCATTTTCCCAAGATGGTCCCAATCACAAGTTCTTCCTCGCGCAGTCGAGATCCAGGAACCGGGGATAGAGAGTAAGTACCCGCCATGTACCCCAACTCTTCGCGGTACATCGCATACAAGGGATCTATCCATGACATCTGTGTTTGGTCAAGTCTCCCACGGAGGTGACAGCAGACTAGCGGCCACAGGACCTCCCTGATCGGACACACTCCTTTTGGGCTCTGTTGCTGGGGAAGAGCATTTGATATGTTTTCCAGTTCAATATTGCGGAAGAGGTGACCTAAGGCGCGATCAGACTCGTAGTAGTCAGAGGACCGGGGAGCGTCTTCGTCTGCCATGTCCCAGTCGGGTTTGAATCTAATCAGCGATCTTGGCATGTCCTGAATATCCACTTTGTTCCCATTCTTCGGATAATCCACGGCCCAGCTGTGCATCTCTGCTAATTTGAGGCAGTCCGGGTCAAGTGTTCCGTGCTTCAATACATGCTAGTCAGCCTCGAGCAGGAACGATAGATTCGTGGAGAATACCTTGGATTGATCTGTTTATGGTCACTGATTCACTGATTCGCTCTGCGTTAAATGATGCTAACTCACCTGCAATCGTGATGTGTTTCTTGGATACAAGACCCTACAATCGATTTCATGAGCAACTAAGCCGCATTCTATGACGGGAAGAGTATCTCGTACCACGACATCCGAGTTGATGTATTCGACAATGAAGTCACAGACATCATCAATAGTGCTTGATCTGTTGAGTTTGAAGGGCTCCACTGGGGCGTAGGAAGCTGGGTTATGGTGTTCGGGTACTAGAAGATCGCCGTATTGGATGATTTCATACATGTCGCTGAAAGTCTGGATCATGCTGTTGTCTGGGGTGGAGAGGGGGGAAATGTATACCCATCGAGATCTCCTCCTCCCAAGGCATTCGGCAATGACCGATTTCCTACGACAGGATGTTTGTGAAGAGCGAGACATCCACTGGGATGTACATACCGGTGGTTGGAAATACGACGACATTCCTCAAATCGCGAAACAAACACTCAAGATCTTCAGGGGGTTCTCCAATGGCGTATACACGTTGCACTGTATGCTGGTCAGCGACATGGGCCATACAATTCGGAGGGAATGTCCTACCGTCCCCCGGATGAATGACAGGGCTTCGGGATATAAGGCACATGCCTTTGAGATAGCGAGGCTTCTTATCTTCGGGATATTGCACGCACGCTTTGAACCAATTAAGTTAGTTCCTATGTTGTATGGTTGGACTGGCACCGACCAAAGATCTTCCCCTGTGGCAAGCAATATACTTTCTTCGCACCCTTCTCCACGTACGCCGGGCCCTCGTCAGCAACCCCAACTAGCATGTAACTATCAGGTATTGGAATGCGCGCATCATGCTTCACTTCACGAAGGACGTGATTGACGGCGCAGGAGCGGACTCGTGCAAGGAATAGGGTATCCAAAGGCTGTTGCAGATGATTTGGTTTCAACTCTAATCCCAAGGTGGCAAGCCTTGTGAGGGTCGCGGCAAGCCGGTAATTGTAACATAGTTGACGAGATTCGAGTAATTCCACAAAGTGGTGCACCGAATCATGCGCCTGGCGTGCCTTGGCCACGACAACATTTTGGAGGCGAATGAAAACCTCCTTCGGTGCACCTCGGTCTTCAAGTACCATTACCAGTGGTCTATCAGTGAACGAGAGTATTGCCAAGGAAGATCAGCATTACGGTGAGTGCAAAAAATGAACACAAACCTATTTAGGTGAGGAGTATTGGGTTTGCAGATAGCACGGGCGATCTCTATTGTGCCACGCCCCTCTCCGGGCACATCAAATTTATTCATGGAAGGCCGGATACACATGTGAACTCCCGTTAATTTTGGATCCACAGAAACAACGCCTTTGCATCCCAGGAAGCGGATCTGATACTATACAAAGATTGAGTATGGGCAACCAGGAACATTGAATACGTGACTTACAGCGGATGGCATAACAGAATTTGCTAAAAGAGTAGGATTGTCTTCGCACAGGGCCTGGAAAACCTGCTTTGCCAACTCCGACGATATCGTTCCAACACCATCAGTAAAGTTGATACCATTCTCCTCTATGTCGGGTATCTCAGACCACTCTCCCTTCTTGATGAGAACAGACGGATCTGTTCCAGAAAATGCTTGCTAAGCAGGAATCAGCGAGTGACAATTGGGACATTCTATTGGCCTACCGCCATCCGGGCCCCATACTTGGATGGACTCGTGATCACCCCACCGAAATCTCCAAGGGAATCGCGGATACTCTGAGCAGTCACCATCCCCCTTTCGGGATGATAAAACGCGCTGATATACCAAACAGCATGTTCCCTAAGGGCCGACGACGAATAACCCAAGAACTCGAAGTGCCTTCCGGCAAGGTCAAATCCCATTTTCAGCAGGGTGCCCACACGTTCCTGCAAGTAAGATGCACCGTCGACATCTCGAGTCCACTTATATTGCAGGCGATCTTCATCACGGAAGTCGACACGAAGGAAATGATCTTCATACCCTTTGTATTCACGGATGACCCTATTAGATTGAGTGATGGCCGGCCCTTCCAGGAGGAGCCGCGTTGGTGTGAACGTGACATGATGACAGAAAAAGCGACCTCTCGAAGGTGGGGTTCGTGGATTCCGAAGCCTTTCCTTTAGGACACTGTCGAAACATTCGAATAGACGCTGGGACAGGGGGCGACGGAGAGCTAGTTCTACAAACCGTCGCATGACGCCACCTGCAATATCCGCGAGGCGATGAATTAGTTCTTCAATGCGTGGACGGAGCTCTATCAGTTCGACTGTGTTTGCAGCGCCGTTATGTAGGAGTGCTTCTATTTGAAATGCAACCCGCCAGTTTTTAGCTAGAAGCGGCGTGCGTAACCACATCGCAACTTCGTTGAGCTTCCTGTGGCAAAAGAAGTTTTGGCGGCCATTCGCCTCTATCGTTACTCCTTGTATCGGTGGGCGAAGAGAAGAGGTGCGGCAGTAATCCTCGAACCTCTGAAGGACATCTTTCCCAAACTCGTATTCACCAGTGTCACAGAGCACGATGCGCAGTTGATGCGCATAGGGGGCAACGACACCATGACCTGCGTTCAAGGAACCTATCCGGTGGCGATATTTGCGCTCTTTCTGGGAGTCTGAAACCGAGCGAAAAATCTCCTCTTTTTGTAGCTGCGGTGGTATGGACAAATCAAAGCAGACATCTATTCATAATTCGTCGGAATCATCGAGCTCGTCCATAATACGAATAGCACCCACATGGGTTTCCGAAATCGTGTCCCATTGCCATTTTGTTGATATCAGCAAAGTTGATAATGACGTTGTAGAACGTTTCCTCTTGTGTTTGATCACCAATCTAATACAGTCACTGAGAGGCTAATCAATCGTCTTGGTTATGGTGACGCTCACCTGGACTCGAAAACATTTATATGGATACTCAAAGAAAAGCCATCCCATACTCTTGTGACGAAGGTCGTGATCCCACTCAATCGAGAATGCGCGGGGGTCTCGCGGGCATGCATCCTTTGGATGATAAAAGGTACCTGGAAGTTAAAAGCGAAAAAGCATCTGTTTCATCCCAGGGGAACAGTGGTTGATTAATACATACCAATCTGAACATGAGCGATGAGGAATGGGTTGCTAGTGGCGTTGATCCTCCGTTCACGATCTCTTGCGATTTCCGGCGTTATGAAAGGTGCTTTCTCCAGCTCAAGGGTCAAATATTTTTGCACAAGGTTCGTATTCGGGAAGAATTTGAGCCCTTTCCCCCGCACCACTACGTTGATCTGCCTCATCTCATTGAGGCGCTTGAACCTCTTCCCCACTGGTTTCGTTAGCGTGAACGTTCCCGTACCATCATTTTGCACTCCCCCCGCTTTGCTCAAATTCAGCTTAACCTTGAAGTTCGGCCGGCGTTCCTCTGGACTTGTAATGAATAGCCCGGGCAAGACATGGAGAACCTGTTGCGCGATCTGTGTTGTTATCTCCCATTCATCGGCTTTGAAATCGACATTTCTGATATAAAATTCCATGATGAAAACAGAAGATGGACAGTGGAACGTTGAACTCTACGATAATCTCATCGATAAACAGTCGCTGGACTAACATTCCTTTCCTGTTCTGGTAGGTTATGGGCCAACCGTGCTAGTGACATCACGAGTTGAATCGTGATGTGCCAAAGAAACTTATGTAAAATACTGAGCGACGTTTACGAGACTTTGACCACTGATACTGGTGAAATGATGGTGAAGTTGCACGTCAAATATCGGACAAAAGCTAGATACACGAAGTATCTCGCAGACTGGTATAGCATTGTCAGACTTGCAGTAGTATAGCCAAGACGTCAGCTTTTCCAGAAAGATAGACCACCCATAGGATGATAACTCAAGTTCACTTATAGGGTATGCCTGTACCAGAAACGATGAGAAGCGACGTTACTTAGAAGGCGGGCGGACAAACCGTTTTGAATCTGTACACTCGGTCAGTGAAGTAGCGTCGGATAAATTAAGACAACTCACTCGTTGAAACTCGTCGTACGCAGTACTCCTGATATTTTCGTGGGCGTTCCGTATGACACCCATCATCCAGTCCGCAGCTTGACGTTCATTCAACCCAAGAACAAATCGATCTTTCAGGCGCCTGATAGTCGCTTCCCCCTTGAAAGAGGGCAGACCAGTACCAAGCATAAGCTGCACTGTGCTAACAAGTTGGTCTGCATGAGGCCTTAGCGCAAGGAAAGCCTTGACCGTTAGTTGCTGGAACAGTTCGTATCCCTGAGAATGTCGACCACCCATGAGAATAACCATTTCATGGTTGAGTTTGAAAGAGCTAGGTTCAAATTTGACACCCTGCAGAAGGAAGTGAGTGATGAACGCTACTGTAGTACACTAGTGAATGCTTACTCCGGGACGTAATATCGGATCACGTCAGCATCTGTGGTAAAACGGAACAGGACAGACTTATCTATGTCGAACAGGAAACCAAAATCTTCATGTACGTAGGTAAGTGAACATGTCACATCAGGCGAAACTGACCTATATGCACGATGTGCCCTTCGCCATCTATCATGATATTACCGTTGTGTCGGTCCTTGATCTGTAGAATGTAACACGCCACAGAGTATGCTGCCATGGATTGGATAAAGTTGAGACGGGCCTTCTGAAAGGCGACTGTTTCCTCTCCTCCGTGCTTGGAAACGAAGAAGTCGAGGAGGTCATTGACTTTCGCACGACCCATTTCATCCCGAGAAGTGGCGTTCGGTACCACGTCGATCACGCCGCACTAATACATGGCCCCATTAACGTATTAGATTAACGAAAAATAAGCCTTACCCCAGGAGCGGTGGCTGTCACTCTATATGGGTAGAGGTACAAGGTCAGACCGACGCCAGTGAAGATGTTCTTAAACATTGCAATGATTTGCAGTGCTAGGACATCTTGGCGGCAGTCGTCGCCCACTTTGAAGATAGCTTGCTGCCAAACATCGAATTCTTCACGTTTCTCGACCCCGGAAGCGTCCACTAAGGACTCGGGATCCGTTTCGACTACAACACGTTCCTTCCTCACTTTGAATGTAGCCATAAAAGGGGCCTGAGAGGATGGTTAATTTAGATGACTTAATCAGTTTGAAAATGGGATCGACCTTGGCGTGACTTTGTAATGGGCGGCCAGATAGTTTGTCGATGTCAACAACCTTCCCGTCTGGGTTGCTGGGGAGGTAAACGCCAACATCGACACGAATTTTTGCCATCTCTTCATCAATTTTCCCCTTGGAAAGAATCAAAACTCGTTAAGCAAGGAAAACAAAAACAAAGCTTAAAATTCTTACCTTCTTTTCGGGCTTTGGCCTCTTTATATAAGGCCTCAACTTTCCCGAAATCGATGTAACTTCATGGAAAAAATTGAACTCTCTGTCATAAAACGACTTCGATTCCCCAGACAACGATTCCACCACTAAGGTAGTTGTCTTGTCAAGGATTGGTTTCATAGGGTCTTCCTATAAAATTTGATCATTAGAAAATTGTCCGTTGGTCAGACCCGATGGACACACCATTTCTGCTGCGTCATCCTTAAAACAGTTTGCCCTCATATTCCAGATAATCTGATGACAAAACAACTGTGATATCATCGCTGTCTCAAGAATGAATCTGGCAACGTATCCTAAAACGGATTTTGGTTTTGCAACTTTTCGTCATATGGAAGAAGCTCACCAAGATCATCAAATCGCAGTGCCTGGACAATTTGTGGTACGAAGAAAAAGGTCAAGTCGACAGCATGTTCGTTGAGGACGCGATGGGCATATTGAAGTAGAAAAGGGTCATTGTTGTGTTTCTTCTCAAAAAATGTGACAGCGATCACCGGTGGAACGGGAGCCCAGAGTACAATGTGCTACTAAAACCATCAACATGTTACCGGGAGTTCACACACAAAAATGCTGAACCTTCAACTCTCTCTTCTGATTTGCACGGTTGTTGTCATCGACCAAGTAGCGAAGCCCCTCAGGGGTGTGCATAGCAGCGGCGGGGTTCGCACGAACAAGCCTCTGAACTTCGAGGTGTGCCGCAGCGCTTTTGAAACGTTCCATCATATGAATAGCTATGGGTGGATCTGTCTCCCATGCACTTCGGGCAACCACAGGCCAGTTGTTCTACTCAAGCTTGAACTAAATACAGTGGAGCAATTGCGCAGTCTCACCTCTGGTACTGTTCGTTCAAGAGTCCGAGGATGATCATGACCCCTATCTGTTTCATTGGTGGGGTTTGCCCATACAGTGAGCCGATATATCTCGTTCTCTATGAGTAGTCGGAGTGGATGATTGATGTTCTTCAGACGGATTGCGTACACTGCTGGAAGTTAGCTTGGCCAGTGCAAGATAGTGATTGTACACACGAGAGTGCTTGGTGATTGCTTGAGGGAGGGGTAGACTGGATAACGGAAAAAGGGATCGGATAGAGTCAGCCTCAAGATGCCCAAAGAATTCCGATAGGATTTTGATGTCGGCATCCACTTGAACACGACTTGCCCCAAATGACCATCTAAAATAATGCTCAGCAACTAAATGGTCAGAGAGAAAGAGCCGCACTGGGGTCGGACTGCAAACCATGCGTATGCCGTACGGTATAGGTTTTCGCGCATCATACACTCGGAATAGCCTTCCAAATTCGAGCTCTTCATTGTTTCAAAACCAAAGAGAAGGAAAGAATAACGCAGTTCCCGCGCAAGTGGATGCGTGCTAAAGCAGAGTCAGTGGAAGATTAACGTGTTCAGTGGTTAGTGTACCTAAATAGCTGGTGGGCATGGGTTGACCGTAGCACAAGTTGTTGCATAAGGAATACAACCGTTGATCGACGATAGCGGGCAGCTTGTAAGCGGCTGAATAACATCTGTAAAACAAGGGTGTGTGGCAAAAGAAGACGACGGGCGTTGGAGGATGCACGATCAATTTCCTCTTTGTCCGTAGGGCTGTATCCTATTGCGTGGTAGAGCGGATCGTCGTAGCTGTAGAATAAATACGCTGTTAGAGGAATCATCGAGATGAGAGCCAGGCAAAATTCCTGACTTCAGGGATTTTGAAAAGACTCCTTTCCTATCTCTTACAGTGGCAAACCAAGCTGCCAAGATCTCGCTTACGAGAACAACCTCAACAACTGGCTTCTCCGCTATGACCCACGTCCAGACCTCAATGCCAGCAGATATGGCGGCCGGTGTAAATACCTCGAAGGGTAAAGTGACAAGGTAATGCAGGAGGGCATACTCGCACTGGCAGTCGTCAGCATAGATATCGGAATGATAATAAGAACACATACCTCATCCAACGCTATGAGAGTTGCCGCGCAACGAAATAACAGGCGTTTGAGATCCTGAACGGTTAATGTGCTTGTTTTACCCAGGATGGCGTTCATGGTGTCTTCCAACTTTTTCATCAGTGCCAAGATGTCAGTGACAGTCGCATTTTGCGGGGGGACTTTGTCCAATACATCTTGCGCTAGATTGCGACCTACATGAGATATCGCTTTCATTCGTATCAAATCACCCACTCTTTCGACTGGCCAACCGCAGACCGGCAGATTCACCTGCAAAGTAGCTCTTACTGGCAAGTTGGCTCGCAAGCACTTTGGCACGATCATATTCCCAGTTAGATAGGGAGCGAAGGGAGCCTGGAAGACATCAGACACTAGTTCTCGAGTACTGACACCACTTACTCAGTTGTCGATGTGGCGGCCCAAAAGCTTTGGCAAACTTTTCTGCCATAGATGCGCCTAACTCGGACGTGTCTGAGCCAGTAAGAGACTGAGTTGCAGCTAGGTATTTCTGTTAAGTGGACATTATACTTGTGCTTCATACTTCAGGATTTGAACAAATAAAAAACCTGGAGAGTTGACTGCAGTTCTATCGGAGCGCGGCTCAAAGCCAGTTCAAACCAGCTGCCTGCATGTCGCTGCAACTGACGGAGAATGTCGTTTCTCACTCTATAATCGTCTGTTAGCTGCAAACGTATCCCCGTGCGTTCAGAGTGAAATTCATAAACAGGATTGTACTACGATGACAATGTGAGAGTGGAGAATGGTAGACCATAGAATAACACGAACCTCGTCGACGTATTCATCCTCACATGCACGTCTCAAGAGGGTGAGACACTCAAGAATAGCGTAGACGAGTGTCGAGTCGCACATTAACGATGGAAACGAGGTAATCAAACGATTGAGGTACCTCGACGCGACCTCTCGTGCACGCCCAATGCGATGAGTGCTGGCCACAAGTAGATTGCACAGTTCTGAAGAAAGGTGGCGTGGAAGTGCTTGCTCCGCAGCCTGGGTATTGAGATCGGTGATACAGCCACGGATTACCTGTTCGCTCCGTCAGTTTCTATCGCCCTTGTTGACAAAAAACCAAACCATACGCTATCAGCGATAGCATCCATACAGAAATTCAGACCGTTTTGCATGTTCAAACTTGGATTGGTGAAATAGGTAACTAATGAGGAAGGCAGTCCGGCCGCAGAGCGCATGATCTCTATGTCATGCATGGTTAACACGAAGATAACTTGGCCAGTTGATAACGACCGTGACTCGCCCGCATTCGGGGCAATGTGACGTGTGAGGCGAGCACGGTGTTTCGCCAGAACCTTGTTACTAATGAGTGCTTTACCCCTAAGGACTTGTAAAAGCTTACGGAATGGGCATACTCGTGTCTTATGACCGTGCGATACTCCAGATCGCTTACTGCATCCGAAATGCTCTCCAGAACCAAACATGGCGTCTTTATCGCGATTCTTGCAAGTGCGGGCGCCAGCCACGTCATAGCACTCTTTTCTCTATCCTCTTCTCCAGAAATAGTAAAGTGGAAAAGAACACATAAGAACCATAAATTGCGGAATAAGTTGATCAGCTCGGAAGGAGCATGGAGATGAGGTGTGAAGTCGGTGTGATCCAAAAGTGCTTCAATAGGAAGAAGAAGTGAGGCAAGTTGTTCTATCATCTCTTCCATCTGACGAACACTCTTTTCGTTAATTAGGTTATCAACAGACGGGAGACAACAGCCAACCTTCCCACTGTGTCCCGCAGATGCTGCATTCTGAATCGCTACGCCTTTGTCAGAAAAGAGAGTGAGGAGCTCCTCCAAATACATGTCATAGAGGTCAGGTCTTCTGTCAATTTCTCGAGCAAGTCTGGTCTGCGCTGCCAATACCTGATCATGCCAGTTGTGGTGGACTTTCCCTAAACACTCGCAGAATAATGGGGCCTACCATGTTGTTAGAGAACCTGGGATCTTCCGGATTTGCCGTACGATTGATGGCTGAAAAGGCGCGGATAATGTCCACGAAAGCATCATCAGGGGCAACTAAAGCCAAGTCTACCAAGTTGTACGCAATAGCTGCCTCGACCGTAGGCTCTGCTCCACGGAACCTTTGCAGCAGCATGGAAATTGTCAGTTTCGTCACCTCTTCCTTGTTGAATTCCAGAGCGAGGCGCGTCACAATGGATATCGTAGTAATACCGATAAGGCGTTTTTCTTCCTCAGAATGGCCCCTGAGACCTGCATCTTCGCTCTGAACGGTAAGCTGATCGGTGGAGGACGAGAAAGGTGTGTAGAGCGGATTGTGTAAAAGTTGTTGCGAAGAATCTAATATCTCTTGACTCGTTGCAGCGATGTAGTTCAAGAGAGAGTACATGTTTGACATGATGGAATCTTCCCCTGGTGCCAACTTCCCATAGAATCAGTCAGTGGTTCTCCATCACCTTGGAAAGGGTTACCTTAATACACAAACCAAAGCATTTTGCTGCGGCTGTAAGAGGTGGCGGAGAACGTTTCTCGCCGCCAAAGGCGAATTCGAATATCGGAAGCGGAGAGGTAACGAAACGACGCAAGTGGTGGACCAGCTCCTTCGCAATGTCAGGAAAGCTCTGAACAAGCACAGTCATGGCTTTGAGAGCTGCTTCCTGGACTAAATTGTCTAGTATGGGAGTCTTGTCGCTTAGCAGAAGACCGAGACATGCATAAAGTTCGGGATCAAGTTCACCCAAAGCAACTGAGCATATAGATGCCAATTTCTGCAAACGTGTACAATAAATCAACCTACGCGCATCCGTAGGTTAAATAGGACCTACCAAGCTTTCAGACATCGTTTCCCAAGCATACGTGTCAATGGGCGGCTCCATATCCATATCTTGAATCTGCACCAAAAGATCCTTGAAGCATTGCAGGGAAGCCCTTATGGTAGAATACAAGGCATCTTTCGTCGCTTGATCCTCCAGAAGTGACCTCTTCGCAGCTCTCTTCATCAGACTCAACCAAGCCTTGTTGGCAGCAGCAGCATCCTTCAACGGTCCTCTACACCGGACACCCTCCGCCGAAATGACAGCAAGTGATTGAGCGAGCACGGTCCATTGCAACTCCATGACGCAGCACACGATGAAATAGCCACTCAAGGGTCTCCCAAAGTTGATGTAACGTGTGATGAATGCGTGACAAAAGAAAAAGGTCTCGGATGAGTCTGGATTTGCTTCCGCTGCTCTGTGGATATCGAGAAGTAGCCGATTGATACACTCCAGAACGGGATCCTGAACCAAGCCGGAAAGAGCATGAGACAGAAGTTGCCACTGAGTTACCGTCCAAGGAAAGTGCATTGAAGTGATAGCACGGTAGAGGCCATGGACAGAGGGAGTTAACTGTGTCAAGACCTCGAGCGCTAGCCAATCCTAATCAGCACTTTGAATGTAAAACATTTGCGAGTACTCACAGCTTGAAGTTGGGAGCTTCTGCACCACCTGAGTAATAAATCGTAAAATAGCATCGACCGCCTGATCCACTCGATTCGGGAGAGTAGAACAAACACGTAGAATAGCAGAAACAATTGTGTAGACAAGCTGATCCGGAAGTGCCCATTCTATCAGAGGATAAGAAAAAGGAAGAGCTTCCACAGACACGCTCACCATCCCACGACAAGGATGGGTCATAATCAGTGTTAGGCACGTCATCCAAGACACCGACGAGAATCGCGATGAGTGTATCGACCTGGTCTTGAACATGCTTATCGGAAAGGTTCACAACCATTTCACCGAATGCAATGTTACAGTGTGCCCGTGCTTCCGACTTGCAACGATTAGGCAATGGGTACTCGGGACAATCGTTAGGATCCACACCATATATAACCTTTGATTCGTGCGCGTCATCCCGCTACTCGACTTATCTTTATCTCGTGGGGGTAGTTGGGACTTAGATTGGATGAGCTGCTGGATGGTCAAGCGGTCATCCTCAGTGTCTGACTCCTGCGTGGCCAAGTCGGACAGAATGTGTTGCCGAATATTGAATTCAAGGCTGAGAAGGAATATTGTTAACTTACGACAAACTAGAATCCGCGATAGAAACAGACCAATCCATGACTTAGTGACAAGCCCTCGTCAACGAGAGGAAAGAAGGTGGAACAAAGTACTAACTTGTGCAATCCTTTTTTGGGGTGAAGCCGACCAAGCAAACTTTAACACCACGGGCACAATCGAATAGGTTTAACATAACCGGTACATAGCTATCAACACATTCCGCCTCGCAAAAATAATAAGTTTCAAGTAAATATTGTACAACATTTTGAGAATATTTATTAAATATGTGAGCAAAACTTAGCCTTCCGACAAAGGAAAAATAAGCTGTATCAATTTATTTAAAATAAGAAGGACGGTTCTGCCATGCTAACATATTGAATTACATATTCAGGAAAATATGTGAACTCGGTTACCACTACAAACTCAAAATATGTATTTGGCATATGTTAGCATGACATATGGGGAAAGCACTGCTCTGATTGGTTGAACGCCATCAACATACGGAAAATATATATATCGAATTTGTGCCGCCGACAGAGTTAACATAATTTTCTAAATATGTAATTTGAGTTTGTTAACATGACAGACCTTTATTGTTTTGATTGACGCAACTTATTCATGAAGGTAAGTTTCGTTTACAGAGTTAAATAAATATTCTTAAAATGTGCATAATATTTACTGAAAACTTATTATTTTTTCCGAGGCGGAATGTGTTGATAGCTATGTACCGATGTTACTAGTACCTATTCGATCATGCCCGTGGTGTAAGTAATATGATGAGTTACTACCGGAAATAGAAATTCCTTTTTACCAAGGAGCTCCAGTAGTTTCTAAATTAGTTCGGCGTCAGAACCTCAAAGGCGCTATAGCCAAGTGGTTACGGCGACAGATTCGAATGGTATGATATCTGTTACTCTTTGAGTGCGCAGGTTCGAATCCTGCTGGCGTCGCTTTTTTTACTCCGCCCACATGCGTCAAATAACATCCATGATGATATTTTCGTGGAAATAAACTTGAATATTTGTGCCATAAACGAGCTAGCCTGAGTTTGGGCTGAGCTGGAGTCTAAGTTGTTTTGTGGGAATTTCGGCTGAACAAATTCCGCGAGATAATGGCGTACAGCCCAGCCATGACAACCCCCGGGCCAGATATGACCAGGGACCTCTTAAACGGCTCGGACAGAATTCTTCAAGTTTACTCTTGGCATCTCGATAATCTCCTAGGCAGCGACCTTAGTTTCTTGCGAGATGGGGCTCTCAGGCATCCCCCGCTAGTCTTTTCATGCTGCGTCTTCCTCGTCTTCACACTACCATGTTTCTTGGCGTTTTTGGGTCCTTGGACCTGGAAGAAAGACCGCGCACGCACCAGATCTGCTCTTCGAACCCTCCTCACTGTTGTGGTACCGACGTGTTCGCTCTGGTCGAGTCGTTACATCAAACTTACAAGGGTGCTTCGTTCACATGTCAACATACTCCTTGAGGAGATCATTAAAGATACGGTCGACGGCGTCGTCGAGTTTCGCAGCCCGGTCAACGACTTGGCGGATCTCATAGGTTCTGGGGTAATTGCAGATGATCATACACATACAATTCGCATAAAAACTGGCTGGACGTGGTGGATCAACTATTTCAAGTGGTGGATGCTTCGTGATACCTATTATTTACAGGATATTCGAGCTACACTGTGGACATTGGTTGGACAATCTAAGTCAGGTACGTATATGCGGTAGTGCAGAGTCCTGCATCCATCCATTACACCTTAATTGTCTCTCGCTAGGACCTTGGAGACACGCATCGGGGCCATCTGGTTGGTTGAACAACAACGTCCCCACTGCCAACTCTAATCCCTTGGGTGTGTCCTTGAGTCCGTTTGCCCTGGCTTCGTCGACCTACCCTCTGCTCTGCCTCGACCACCTTCCTAGTGGCATCATTTCCTCCTTAATCCCCGGTTCCAAGGTGACACTGGAATTTACGGCTTTCTCCCCCTCCATTCGAATGTTAGGCGCGGCTCAAGTCATATCCTCTGTTCCGTTCATCCTCCCCGGCTTACGTCGACGGCCGCGATCCCTCGTTTCTGTCCTCAAACAGCTGAACGCATCAAACGGCAGTCTAATTGTTGACTCGGTTTTAAACGTCTCGGTCAAGTATGAACATGCACTACGTCGTGTGCACAAGTCGCTCTCTGTGGAACAGAGGAACCGCGAGATGTGGGTCAAGACTCTGGGTGTCAAGACATGGCGTCGGGACGCATTCCTCGTGGCCCTCGAGGCCGCGCTTGTGCGTCGAGGCTGGATCGAGAGATGGGCCATTCAAGTTACTGTTAATTGAAAAATCGCATTTGCTTTCTAGTGTTCACGTTTCTGTTTCACGTAGTCTTGTAATTACTCCTGCCATGACTTCTCATACGACATTCTTCAAAGTTTCAAGTTTCGACTATATCAGCCCGTGTCGTAGAACCTGCCTTCATGATCACGCATTATAACATCCAGACATAAGCCGTAAACTGAAGGCTCGGTCAATATGCAAAATAGGTAGGCACATTGTTTTCGGTATATTGAGATGCTTCCTGTAAAATGGCACCACGGGGTAACTGCTAATGGGAAACAGCCTGAGCCAGAACTAATTTCATTTCATCCCATACACGAAATATTCGATAACTACTTGAGGGAGGCATGCGAAGTACATGAAGTGACAACGTACGTATAAACAATTTATCTCTTACATCCCGCCTTGTTTGAAGTTCGAGACTTAAACGACGTCCTGCAAGTCCGATATCGAGAGCGGCTGTCTCCCATGTGTTCGCCGACGCAAGTTACCAGATATTACAAGTGGTCGCACCCACATCCTCACGTGGCCGTGTTTTGTTGCAGTCAGGAGTGCGCGAGGGAGGAATGTCAAGCAACTTAGCATGTCAGCCTCGATGTGCTTGACCTAAGTAACGCACACATTGGTAAGCGAACAGAGCTGGAGTTGTCTGGCAGCATACTAAGACTGGTTGAACTGCAGACACTTCGTTTCTGGATGGTGCAGGATGATATCTAGGTGTGGAGAGTTGAACTGTAGAGGCAGTCGCACGACGATATGCCGCCGCTAATGAGACACTAGATGCCACTGAGACACGCGGATGATGACCATGTTGAATTTTTGGCCTATGCAATGCACTACTGGAGAAGTCCCACTGCGTCAATGAGATTAGAATTAGTGTTCATTAAACATGCACAAGGGCAGACCAATATTAGTTTGTTATCCTCTCCAACGCTGCCAAATCGGTATGTCCTTCCATCACACTTCGGGGCATCGAATGCTACCGCGGACACAAAAGATGAATGCCCTTGGCAACGGGCAACCACACGCTGTTCCCACGGGGAAAATATTGTTAAAAGGTCATCTTGGCCCCCAGTCTGTGACAGTTGCCAGATCAATGACCAACTGTGATAGGAGGGGAATACCGTACCAGGATGAGTCGACCATCAGGTGACCATGCGACAGAGGTCAATGCACCAAAATATGAAGCATAACAATCGACGAGTCTAAGACATCGTTAGGAGAAAAGAGGTACGTCGCCTAAACCACTCACTGTTCAGCAAATGCGTCAATCACTCTGAGGCAGCCATCCTCTGATATAGCTGCCACGTGCTTCACGTCGGGAGAAAACACAAAATCTGGGTATGTAAGATTCAAGGTACCCACAGGCTGATGGATCATCTACTCACCCACAACAGCACGTTTACTCAGTCTCCAATGACTGACGGGGTTTTTGGCAACCCCCTTGTCTGTTTTCGCACCTCCGCTCACATTGGCTTCCGGATGCCATGGTGGTACAGTGACATATATAGTCGTTAGTGGATCCCATTCCCTTGTTGATTGTGGGCGATTCTGAGGTGACTGTGGATTATAATGCGGGAAACATAGTGCTGATGTTTGCGTGCTGGGGACTGTCACACTGAACACCCCATCATCTCGTTCCTTGTCGTAAACAATGATCGTGCCATCTGCATGGGAAACGAGGAAGAGCGTAGAAGATGCGGGAACCCAACGCACGGCAGTACAAGGAGAGGAAGAAATAGAGCCCTCGAAAACCAGGATAAGCAAGAACGGCGTTATTGATGGATAGTCACACCTGCTTATTAAGACGACCATACCGGCTGGCAATGGGATCTATGAAACAACGTACTCAGCAAACATCTCTGGAGAGCGCCACGTAAGGACACACCAAACCAAACGAGATCGCCCGTATTGAACCCAATGACAACGTCAAGTCTCTCGGGCGAAGCAGTGAAGTTGTTCACGTCATGACAAGTCGGAAGTGCAGAAAAGCTGATTCTCGTGAGTGGCTCCTGTTGTTTGGTTGTCGGCGGTGACCCAGAGGTTGAATACATGCCGCATACCTTGGCTTTGGTGCCAACTTCATACCAGAGAAAGTTCTTACCGGAGTTGTAGAACATGAATGTCGCCTCACCCTGCTTGCCAGCAAGAATCTTGTGGAGGCCCTCCACGCTCTGCATGCGCGTTATGAAAGTAGACGAAGTAGTGCGCATGTTATGCTTCGGTTTAGAAGTGTTGGATTTCTTCTTGCCAGAGGTAGACGGGTGGGCAAACAGCTTATGTTGTGGTTCTTGGGACACGATTGGATCTTGGGCGGTCGTCGATTGAGGTGATGTCGCGTCTGGTGAGGTGAAGTTGTCGTCCGGGGTGTCGCTGGAGGACAAACTAGTACGTTCTTCTGGCAGCTGTTTGTCCCTGTCCCTGTCCTTTTCTCTCTCCCTGTCTTTCCGCGAGTCCTTATTGAGGTTTGCACCAAGCAACTGTGCCAAACCCGGCGAGCTGGCCTGTTTCGAGCTGTTGAAGTGGACTGTGACCGTGGAGAGCCGTGTGGGGTGTAGCTGTGCGGAGCTCGACGGTGTGGATATGATTGGCGGCGCCTTGTGCTCCTCTGTGACGGAGTAGACACCCTCCGGGGCGACAAATGCGCTGTCGCTCTCCATTGCTGATGTTAGTTGTGGTGGAGTATGACCGCGAGAACTTGAACGTCCGAGTCACTGTGCCATAATCTAGACTTTCGAACAAGACTACTCTCCCAGATCCGGAGTCTCGTCATTCCGGTTCTGCCGACGAGGGCTGGTACGGAGCCCAGCTCCGGGACAGGAATAGTGGTGTCCGCTTAGGCGTCAGGTGGGGACTCGGATCTTGCGGAGCTTGCCAACTGACCATGTTCACTACCGTTCTCCGTCCGCTCACCCGTCTGCCCAAACTTGTACGTCCGTCATCACCTATTGCTACCTGCTGACACCGAACAACAGTACTCTCGCCGATGGTACTCGACCGCCGTTGAGCCGCCTCCCGCTAGTGGCCATCTCACCTCCGTTGCATCCTCACATCTCCTACGGTCCACTCGTGAAACTGCCCTTCGTACACCAGGCTTGACGTGGGCAGAGGAAGACGGTTCTGGCCTCGTGCGGCCTATGGTAGGAGGTCATGAAACAAGGAAGATGAACGTGTACCAAGCCGTGCGGGATGCACTCAGGTACCATGGGACAATCTGTTTCGTCTGCTGTGCTGACCATCCAAAAAGCATTTCACTGGCGAAAGACGATACCGCTGTTGTGTTTGGCGAGGATGTTGCCTTTGGGGGAGTATTCCGCTGCACCATGGTACCGTTCGTACCCTTGCCACATATTGTTCGGCTCTTACGCATCGTCCGCAGGGCCTTGCAGAAGAGTTTGGTATGGTTGACATCATCTTGCCTTGCCCAATCATGATATGTATGCGTATACTTGGATAGGTCACGAACGTGTTTTTAACACTCCCTTGACGGAGCAGGGGATCGCTGGTTTTGGTATTGGAATTGCATCTATGGGACACACGGCCATCGCAGAGATACAATTTGCGGACTATATTTATCCCGCTTTCGACCAGGTGCGTTCTAGCTGATTCTCTTCCTTTGCGGTCCTCAGCATCGGCATAGATTGTGAACGAGGCTGCCAAGTACAGGTACCGCGCGGGTGGGCAATTCTCAATCGGTGGATTGACCATTCGTACGCCAACAATGGCAGTTGGACACGGAGGATTATACCATTCGCAAAGTCCTGAAGGTTTCTTCATGGGTGCTTCTGGGCTCAAGGTTGTATCATACTCACTGTTCAGCTTTCACGTGAAGTACTGATATAGCGGCACATCCCGGTCCTAGATAGTCATTCCTAGGTCACCAATTCAATGCAAAGGGTTGCTCTTGGCATCAATTCGTGATCCCAATCCTGTCCTCTTCATGGAACCTAAGATTTTGTACCGTTCCGCAGGTAGTTCTCCGTAACTTACTGGTATTTCATCGATGCTCACACCATAAACCCCAGTTGAACAAGTTCCGATCGATGACTTTTCCCTGCCTCTCTCTCGTGCCGAGATTCTTAACCCAGGGTCTGACTTAACTCTTCTTTCCTGGGGAACACCAATCTATCACTGCGAAACTGCTATGAATATCCTGCGATCGCCGCCCCCGTCTTTAGAGCCACTAATCCCCACTTCGCTACGCAGTGCCAAGATAGAACTCATAGACTTGCGCACCATATTGCCTTGGGATGTGGAGACTGTCGTGGAGAGTGTCAAAAAGACCCGGAGGTTGGTTATCGTTCACGAAGCAGGGTGCACTGGTGGCGTCGGAGGCGAAATTGCGGCGGAAGTACAGAAAAGGGCTTTTTTGCGATTGGAGGCACCTGTCAAGCGGGTGACTGGGTGGGAGTGAGTATTTCTTCTCCGTTTCCTTCCGAACCTTCTTAAGTTCGCACCGATAGTGTACCTGCTGCATTGCAGTTTGAAAAATTCAACATGCCGGATGCAATCAGGGTTCTGGACGGGATCATCGAGACCCTCACTTATTGACCATAAGTAAGGGACCAGCAGTCAGGGCTGCGCATGATGAGTTACAGGACGAGTGCGCTCCGTTACTTACGAACTGACCATGATGGGTGTTAAACGTTGAGAAAAGGAGTTCATTAGCAAGCGGTGTACAATGCAAGTAATATATATCCTGATGACTGATGATGCCGTCCTACACATCTGACGGCTCTTCCTCGAATTCTTCTGTCATACCTTCTTCTACTTCATCCGAGTTTTGTTCCTCATCCATATCTTCAATGACAGCGTCCAAGTCAGGTGCAGAGTCCTCGTTTTCTTCGCGGGGTGGCGTTGCGCCTTCGTCAGTTCGGCCGCTGGATGAGCCCTCCGAATCATCCTCCGCCTGCGCACACAAACCGAATCATGACATTATTCGAAGGGGTCAGACAAGGCGCACGTACGTCGTTCTTCTCTTCCAGCTGTGTGGTATGTCTGCCAATCGGAATATACCATACAAAACCGCGATTCCGGACGTGTAGATTCTGGTTTCAGGAATTGCGAACGTTTCAATAAATATCGTGGATGCGCACGCACACAGTCCTCCAGATCGTTTTCTTCGTCCGACAGGTCATCAGCCTCGCTCTGTAGATCTCTTGCATGGTTTATACGCCCTTGGTATCGATCAGCCTTCGGCAAAGGGATTGGACCTATGTGGGGTGGTTTTGGGAGAACAAGAGGGACGACAGGAGGGCGAGGTATCAGTGTTGGCGATGCAATCGACATGAGTCAAATGACCAATTGGCGGCTTGTGCTTCGGGTCGAACATCGAGCATTAAGCTTGATGCTCAGTGGAATACATCACATTACGTAAGACTCGGGGTGAAATCTCGCTCGACTGAGGTTTCTCTCAAATGGCTATGGAGCATATGAAACGAAGACTACGAGGGAGCAATGCCTTCGAGTAGGAACGACCAAAGCGCATCGGAGCGCTTAAAATCGTGGTGCACTATGCTCACCAACCAACGTTTCTCCCGCACCTCGTCAAGTAATATTCTCTGGGAGGATTCGGGGGCATAAAAAGACGCCCAATCAGCCCACATCGAAAAAGCCTCGTCCTGCAATGCGATAGGGGAAAGCGTAAATGCAAAGGACAGACATACGAGCCATCTCGCACCTTCCAGGTAAGAAATGACTCCCGTTCAATGATCGTCGTCTGGACAACCTCTTTACCAGGAAATACTCCCCAGGTCACTGCGTTCCTCCCATCTTCAGGGATGTTACTCCTGCATTCACCCTAAGATATACTGTGGTCGAGTCGCCAGTTCCAACCGGATGGTACGACGTACCTGAGAGTTGGCTGCAAAGTAATGAACCCAACCATTCCCTTCTTTTTCGACTTTTCGTTCGATTTGGCGCACGGCATTCGCTTCTGCAAAAAACTCAACAAAACTTTTCTGAAATACATAGCCGCCTTTCGGGCCCCAGCCAAAAGTCTCGTCGGTGGAATTGACATTATCGATCGCAGGTTGGGAACAGACAGTCCATAGCCCTTGTCTAGTGAGTCTTCTCAAATGCTCCAGAATAGATCCAGATTCTAAAGACAAAGGCGAAGCAGAAAATGGGGTGGAAGGAATAACAGAGTCAAGATAGTCGAGGAAAAGTTTGGTCAGATCGTCCATGCGGATCGGATTTCCCCAGTGAGATTGGACTGCATGTACCTGGGGAAACGTCGAGTCGGCGTGGAAGATGGAACAAATGCTATGGTCATACATTGATGCCCAAACCACCCCACTGATCTTGTACGCCGAAGGCGGGACTCTTATAGTCCCCAAACCGACCGTTTGGGAACTCGTCCCACGTCGCCGCGTCATTCAGTTCTCCGCGACCAGGAGGTTCCACCTCCAGCGTCGGTTTACTCGTTAATGCATTCGTAGCAGTTGTTGTTGCAAGGCTCGGAGTAACCACCAGGTTTGAGTTGGGGAGCCGAGGGTGGATTAACGGCAGAGGTGAATCCTTTCCTCGGGACTCATGATCAAGAACGACCGTAAAACGGCAACACGTCCTTACAGCAATAAGCTTATTTTTGATGATCGGGCTACCTCCAGCCCACCCAAGACTTTCAAGGACTAGCTGGACGCTTTTTTCAAGGTTGAGTGTGCAGAAATGAATGCCAGAAATGTGGCCATATTCGGTGATTCTCTGTACGGTGTTAATAGCAAGACGGACACCATAGTCTTTGACAAGTTGATCGTCATGCTATCGCATTTGCTAGATTAGTTTCTGGAACACCTGAAACGAACGACCCACCCTAATTTTATCCAAGTCGGACATAATACAGGACGGGACATGTGCTCCGCATAGCTTGATCACTCTCAGGAAGGATGCATATGTCTGTATGGGCATGACGCCGGGTATGATGGGTACCTTTATGCCTGTGCATTGTAAGGAAAAGGGCTCAGATGTCCAGAAGGACCACCAACCTCTACTTCGAACTTTCTGAATCCAATCGATGAAACGGTCCGAATCATAAAATAATTGCGTTACAATGAAATCTGCCCCAGCATCGACCTTTTGTTGGAGGATGTCAATTGCATCGTTTTCCGGGCTTTCTTCTGGATAAGCTACATAAATGATGGATTAACATCATTATCGCGGATGTTTCAATATAGGTCACGTCAATTACCCGCGACACCTATGCAAAAGTGGGACGAGTACTCGGTCGACGATCGTATATATTTGACCAAATCCAGTCCAGATGTAAATTGTGGATCAATAGGTGTCCAATGTTCCTGTCCACGTGGAGGGTCTGCGTTCCGAGGTTAAAGGTGAGTGGTTTGCAATGAAAGTGACCGACCGCCGCGGAGTGCTAAGATATTTTGTATACCCCTCGCTTTCGCCTCCTGGAGATTCGTCAGGCACGGGAAGAATATCTGAAGCTACGGACATACGCGTAACACATCGTCAACCATGCCAGGGTGCATGTTTGTGCACGTCAGATGCAAAATAGTGTCGATGCCATGCTCAGACTGTGTAAATCCGGCCAGATCAAGACTTCTGTCTCTGGTGGAGCCACCGGCGCCCCATGTTACACTTATTGCAAGGGGGTGAAGCGCGGAGAGACGCGATATACGGGAGATGAGATTGTCGAAACCCTGTCTACTTTTCAACAGAAGGGATAGGGTCACACGTGCAACTCACCTGGTCAGTGCGAGGAGGGAAGAATTCGAATGTGTAGAAGGGATGGCCGGGCGGGTGTGCGGCGATTTTGTCCGACAGTTTCATATTGTTGCGAGTCACCACTAGGGACGGGCAAGCCCTTATTTCGATGCCAAATAAGCCCTAAATTTATAATACTTATGCAGCTGAAAGGTAAAATATCTGGAAATTTCCCAGCATGATCTGTGTGCCAGGAAGCGATAACTTACTAATCGATTCTACCAAGGATACTTCCAAACAAGGGCAAACTATTTCGAGTGACACGACCTCATATCGACCTAGGCCGACGAGCCCACAACACATCACATCCACAATGGACACACTGCAGACACCCGCGACCGCTGACTTTTCCTCGACGCCTCCAAAGCGCACCAAGATTGTCTTGCTTGGCGACCAGAGCGTCGGAAAGACAAGTCTGATCACTAGGTCAGCCCCAGACGCGAACGTTGGTCGTCGAGCACTCCGCTCACATCCGGGCTGCATGCAGGTTTATGTACGATACATTCGACAACACCTACCAAGCCACGATCGGAATTGACTTCTTGAGCAAAACAATGTACCTTGAGGACCGGACAGTTCGATTACAGCTGTGGGACACTGCCGGACAGGTGAGCAAAATTTCGAGGCTCCGAGAGCCTACTCAAGGCATATTCGCCGCATGCGACAGGAGCGATTCCGCTCGCTAATACCATCGTATATCCGTGATTCCTCTGTAGCAATAGTTGTATACGATATAACCAGTATGTCCCTTATACACCCAGACTTGATTCCCTTGGCTTATTCCATGGGTACAGACCGACAATCTTATCTGTCTACCTCGAAGTGGATCGACGACGTACGATCAGAGCGCGGCAATGATGTCATTATCGTCCTGGTCGGTAACAAGGCTGACCTTTCAGAGAAACGGTTTGTCCTTGCTCATTCCGCTTATATTGTACGACACATGTGGGATCTATCACATCAATCCAGGCAGGTAACGATAGAGGAGGCAACTCAGAAGGCAACACAAATGAACATCATGTTTATGGAGACCTCTGCCAAAGCTGGACATAACGTCAAGTCGTTGTTTAAAAAAATAGCTATGTCGTTGCCTGGCATGGATAACAACGCGCAAGCAGAGGCACAGAACGCCAGTGTGTATTCTGCTCTGAAATGGAGAATCAGACCTAAACAGAGGCATTTCAGAAATTGACGTAACGACTACTCAGACGTCCGCTGTGCCGGAAGCTTCACAGTGCAACTGTTGATGTGTCTCTCCCTGACCTTCACACTGGTGGCATTATATACCGCGATATTTGTTTCGGTCATATCAATCATTTGCTAGGAACCACCAACAGGGCATCGCAGATGATATCGTGTCACGATTCATTTGCTAACCACGGTTCATAGTGTTGCCCGCGCCCTTGGGATGGGTGTCTTTGTACTGGGCCCACTGTTCGTCCTTGAGGCGTTTCTCTTCCGCTTTTACGTCCCCCAGATCTGTCCCCTCCATTTCAGAGTGTACGGTGAGCTGTTCAGATGACGTAGGTTTGGCTGTAGATTGGGGCCTACGTAGATGGGTCAATCACGCGCAAGGGTTCTCGGAACAGAGCTTACCCTCCGCCGGAAACGATACCCCCGCGTTGTCGCTCTATTTCCAGGTACTCGTCGACGGTCATCGTTGGTAGACGGTGGTCAGGCCGAAAAATTTGTGCCTGAAGACGAGCACGCTCTGGCGCGCCGGCAGGCAGAATGGTGAAGGGCCGCAAAGGCTGCAGCGACAGTCAGGAGGGTTTACGGATGTGTTGACTGGCGCGCACCTTGCCATGGGGATCTAACAGGAGTCCCCTATCGGAACGTTCACGAGTGGCGTCGACTCTCCACATGTCATCCCCATCTTTGGTCTTGCTTCTTTGTTCGTCCAGCGACAGTTTTGGCGGGGACGGGGGCGGAGCATTGCGCAAAAGCTGGATCTCTTGATCCACGCCCTCGAGCTGTGTGCACGCCTGCGCATAGAAGAGCCTGAGAAGTAGCAACGTGGCTTCTCTAAAGGCACTCTCGGTTTCGGCATCTTCGGCGTCATCGTCAGAGGGAAGAAGCAGAGATGCGACAAGATCAAAGTTGCTGGACGAGCGGTCTTCTGAAAACAACTGTCGCCGACGTCTCCTGATTACCTCTATTCGGGTCCGGAGGTCCTTCTCGGCTTTATATTGCCTGATCTTGGTCTCCCTGCGCTTTGCGGCATCTCTGATAGAGGACAGTTGCTGACCGTGCAAGACGCGCTCGGCTTCGGGTACGATTTCGTAAGCTTCGAGACTGGAAATATACGTGCTGAGATGGCGCTAGCAGTGTGGTCGGCGATATGTGTGAGACCGACGCGTCGGACTCACCTGGACGCGTGCTAGGTTGGACATGCGATCATCGTTATCGGTTGTGCTGACGCGGTTCTGAACCTCTGCAGAGATGAAGGGGAGAGACAGATAGACGAGATCTGGTGTGGAGATGTCGTCGAGGATTTCGTTCAGGCTGAAGAGCGACAGGGCGGCGACTCGGGAGGCGAGCTGGCTGAGATCAGACAGGATGCGGTCCTGGATGCGTTTGTCAGCGAGATGTCGTCGTGGGAAACGAAATACATGCCCGGGTCTCGTCGTCGACGGCAGGCGAGTCAGCCTTGTCGAGCGCTCTCGCGTACAGCGCTGACAATGGGAGCGACATGATGACGCAGGCGGTGCCAATGGGAGTCATTCGCGCGACCCATTCCGCCGGTGTTCGGGGTCTGTATCTGGACGCGATGAATTGTTTCCTGCACAGGCGACCCGTCAAGGACCTCCTCCATCTCAGTGGTGGCGACTCGGGATGCATCGAGGGAAAAGTCTTTATGATATGGCCGCCCAGAAATAGGGTATACCGCATCAATCTCGAGGTCGCGGAGGACTCGGCTCTCTACCGCTTCGAGGTCGAGTTCCCTCACAAAGACGGGATCGCGTTCCGACCACATGAACGCGTTTCTCTGGCTCTCATGGGCGCCAAGGTCGACCAGCGCAAGGAGTCCAGCTCTCCCCATTCCTTTCCGATCATCCTCCGCTTTCATGACGGTGTAATCTTCAAGTACCTGAGCGGTGCTCATGCAGGCCAAGTTGTCGACACGTGGGAGGGTATGCATCCACAGCTAGACGAGCAATCAAAACTCATGTCTGTTTCTGGATGCACAGAAAACACAGACGAATGGTACAATCCTGGCGTTCACACTGTCTCGGACACCGTCAAGCCTAATATCCAACGTAGTCCCCCTGCAGATGCAACTCACTCATCCGTCTCGCCCCTCCCACGAGGAGGCGCCAAGGATGTCACGGTCGATCGACTTTCTCCGCAATTGACGGCAGCCGCAGAGCCCGTGGTCGTTGCCCAGCCAGACACCAGCAAACCCGGTCGCCTCTCCAAAAGAGCACGAAAGAGACGGAGAATGCACAAAGAAAAAGAGTCGACATTCTTCAACGAATTAGGAAATGAATCCGATAAACCACGCCGAACTGACGTCGCTACCTCCCATTGCGAACAGCCCCGGGGTTCAAATAACGGCTCTTCTACATCTGACAACCACTCCAATTCTCATCAGGCTAGTGGGCACACCAACGGAAAAGTCTCCGTGCGGGAGCGCGAGATCGATCCTCCGTGTGAAAATAATAATCGAGAAGCCAACATCCCCGCCCTCCAGTTAAAGGCTGGTGTTTGCACAGAGAGAGTTCGTCACGCGACAAGTCGCATTGCTGCGTGTTAATCTCATTCTAAATGCTAGGGCGATGTTTTCACTCCCATCAATGAACTTCAAATAAGCCATCCCTTAGTCAATGTTATTGGTGTTATAACCTCCGTGTCTCCCGAAAAAAAGACGAGGACAAATGGTTTGTCATTCATAGTTTTTCCGCGGTTGGCGAAGATCATGCAATTTCTTTTAGAGTGGAGTCGTTCGTTCACCGTCGTCGATCCGTCCACGGTTGATTCAGCACGACAAAATATCAGAGTGAACTGTTTTCAAAAGAAACATTTGGAGTGGTTACCACAGGTGCAGAAGAACGACATCATTATTCTCCGTAAGCTCAAGGTTCGACAACGACACCGTTATCTGAGTAATTTGGATTCATGATGGCTTTACAACAGATCGTCGAATTCTGTGGTACCGTGACAGCTACGGGCTACAGTGACAAGTTGCGGTGGGCAGTTTACGATTCCCTCAACCATTCTGTACGACCCCCTAACAAAGGCGACGTTCCCGAGAAAGAGGCAGTTGACGACGGAATGGGTTACGAATTTTGTCCATACTGGGAGCCACTCGAAGGTAGCGCCGAACTCGAGTATTGCCGGCAAATTGGAGAGTGGTGGAAAGCGAAGCACGAGCTTGAAGGATCGAATGTCTCTGCAGTAGAGTGTTCGGTCCATGTGTCCAAGCAGCATCTACTGATCTCTGATGCGTCACCCGACCTTCCCCCTATGGGCTTTTTCAATTGCACCATCGAGGTGAGTATGTGACATCCTACCTAGTTGAATCGTCTCTTAATATTCCGCTATCAGGTGCTACAAAAGTTCGACAACCTAGATAATGCAACCAATGTTTATGTCACAGACTACACGGCCAGCACCTTGGTTCATCCCGTGCAGGCCACTTGGTGTCCGCCTGAGTTGTCTGACCGTGTGTTGCAGTGCACTATGTGGGACAACGCAAGGAATATCGCAAAGATGATGAATCCTGGCGAATACTGGTACTTACACAACGTTCGGGCGAAATGGAATCCCAGCCATTATATGGAAGGCACAATACAACTCGCGGCAAAGGTTGTTCAACTGGATGAGGCAAAACCCGACACGGAGCCGCATCTGAAAGCTCTTTTGGAGTAAGCGTCATATGACATGACGAATGACAAACCCACCCTTTATTTAGGCGAAAGAAAGAGTTCAAGTTGAGAAAATCCAGCATTGACTTGAGGTCAGCATCGTTGCATGTTTTCCCAGAAATCCTCCTTCAAGATGTGGAAGAAAGCACAGGCTTCTTCACTTGCATCGTCGAGGTAGCTTATCTTTTCACAAATCAGTTATTGGCGTACCCACTTCTTCCGCAATAGCTGCTGCATGTCGATGTCAACACACGGGATGGACATTTTATCTATGTTAGTGATTACACATACAACCCTGACTTGCCGGCCGTTATCTCAACTGCCGACTGGGCGCACAATCTTGAACATCGCGCGGTGAAGATAAAGTTGGACGATGTCCAGGCCAATAGTTCATCGGACCTTCAACCCGGTACTGCATACACTATCCACAACTTACGTGTCAAGCGTTCAGTTGCGTCTGGTATTATGCATGGTTATTTGGGTGGGAAGCACACGCTTGTTGTCCCGTTGCATGACTTGTCGAGTTGTCAGGCCCAAACATTGCAGAGGTAGGTATTACTCCAACCATTTATCTATCCGCGACTAAATATTCTTGCAGGAATAGGGAGAAATGGAAAAGGGAGAACATGCTGAATGTACTTACAGGATCGCCAAATGGACTGCCAAAGCAGTCATCCACCATTTCAGAAAGCACATTACAGGAAGTGCTCGCGACACATGCTCCAAATGTGTTTAGAGTGCTAGCTCGTGTCATGGATTTTTTCCCATTCTCTCTCGAGGATGCCTGTGTTTTGCGATGCACTAAGTGTGGCTTGATGTAAGCGTCTGGATATTCAGGTATCCCGAGGTGCTCACTTCATCGTTAGCCCTGGGCCCTCCTTGAAAGGGTGTCCACGCTGTGACGACATGATGGAAACATATTGCAAGTGGTTTTATTGCTTATACGTCCTCCTTCAAGATGACCAAGGCAATGAGCTCATTGTGTCTCTGTCGGGGAAAGAGGTGCGTGTTCGTATTGCAATATGAATGAACGTATTTCATATCGTTTTTGTACCAGTGCGCGCTATTGCAAGATGTCGATCCAGCCGACTTTCGTTGCGACCGAGAGGCACGTCGCAGGTTTCTGGCGAAACTTGATCCCATTCTGGGTAACCTGAAAGAGGTCCATGTTGCTTGGTCGAAAAACGAGCATAAAGTTATCGAGTCTCCGTTGATGATATTCACGCTCGAAAGCTGGAATATTGGCAACGACAAAGGATACGGTCTCCTAGATTGTAACCCTGCATAACCGAAACAGCCCAACCCAAGTGTCAGGTCTATCATTTTACGCACAACGATTCACACAGAACTGTATATAACATCTTATTCTTGCACGACCGGATACATCGTATTTGTAAAAAGGCCACGCATTTCTCTCTCTTCCCAGTTAAAATTTGTGTTTTTGACTCCCCCATGACACCCACTACATAAAGCTTCGGACATTTCTAAACAGTTTGCGAGTGCTTATAACCCGGGTCCATATCAGGGTGCAAACCTTGGCCGGAACGGCCCCGATGTTCCGTACCAATTGCCACCAACCTGACGCAAATGCATGAGAGTTGAGTCTGCCTCGAACAATTAGGATTTACCATCAAATTCCAGTACACCCACGGAAATAGATCCTGGGAGCTCGTGAGCATCTGATTGTACCATCTCACTGCAGGTCCACTCATACATACCTTCTTGAGATGGTAATATAGTCTAGACGCCGACAAGTCAACACTACAATGAACCAGGCCAAAAATTGGAAAACTGACCTTCGCGGCCGTGCCTGGTCACCGAGAAAGTGGGAAAAGGTCTCCATCGGTTCTAAACCATACTTGAATTCAATCAGCATCAGTTCACCGTATCCCGTAAGGAGCTGTAACTGGGGTCAGAACAATGGTATAATCTGACATAATACGGACAGGACAGCTCGTGTATCCAACATATTCTGCGCCACCAAGACTCCCATCGTTCATCAAAGAAAATAGATTTTCTGTGAGAACAGGGACCTGCGACGTAATTGCTGCCGCTGTCTTGCTAGTTGGCGTGGAAGCACAATCCCCTACAGCGAAGATGTTGCTAAATTCAGGATTTGCGTGCTGGAGTGTCCTCGGATTGACTTCTACCCATCCGGCAGCGTTAGCGACAGGGGAATTCTTGATGAAATCCATTGGTCCCATAGGCGGCGTCACGTGTAGGAATGAATAGTCACGATCAACAGTCGCCCCATCGGCCTTTCTGAAGGTAGCCTTGCGGTTCGGTACATCAATTGCAATCAGGTTGTGCTTAAACTCGCCACCAACTCCTCTCTCAATCCGCAGGGCGTTCAGTACGTCCGAGTATTTCTTGACGCTGAACATCGATGGCATTCCCGTCATGAACGTAATGTTGATGTCTTTGCCCCTGCCAGATTTTCTGTACCGGTCCCAAGCCATCCACATTATCTTTTGAGGAGCTGAAGTTACTTAAGCGGCAAACATGCCATCCCAGAGAAATATTGTCACCTCCAGCGCACTTGACAACACCAGCTGGCTGTGTGAATAGTGCGTTTCCGTGTTGCAAAGAATCGATGTTTTCCCATGTCTTGTCACACGTATCAAACGAATAAATGGATGATACACCGGAGTTGGGATCGACAAGAGCCTGAGGCAAGCTTGCAATGCCATCCCAGTTGGTCTTCAAACCTGCGGCGATTACCAGCGCTTCATATGTTATGGAGCGACCAGTTGAAGTTGTCACAGACGAGGTCTTGGGAGAGAACGACATCACGTTTTCTCCGATGTGTGCAATATGTGGTGGAAACAATGAAGCAAGGGGTCGTCTGAATTCGTGCTTAGAGCGGAGTCCTGCGCCAACAAGGGTCCTTGAAGCAATGAATGGTGGAATACTGCGAACGAGGCAATGGACTTACCAACCCGGCTAAGGGGATTGAAGTGGTAAGTTTCGGCTGTGGTCGCTTGTCGCATGCAGCTTACCTGGTAATGGTGGAACTTGGCCTCATCCAGAACCACAATGTCACCATGGTTCAGAGGTTTACCCGCTGCTGAAAAACGGTTGTAAAGTTGATTTGCTACGGATAATCCCCCTGAACCTGGATTCAAATTGTATGTCTGACGATCAAATTGTCTCGAAAACTGACTTACCACCGCCAACAACGACGACCTTGAATTTATCCTTGATAGCTGCACTCACGAATCGTACATGTCGAGCGACCTGCCGTGGGAGACGAGTAGATGTGTGAGAGATGAGCATAGCTCAGCTGACACTCAGGCTGGCGGTAAGAGCGGGTGAAATTTATGAAACACGCATGGGCTCCTTCGCATGTCCAAATTCATTCACGATGCTTATAATAGAAGCTGTGGCGACGTCTTCAACTGTCATACATGTCATGGGGCTGTCGGGCGTGCTATTCTCATGAATCTTGCGACGTGGTTGATACTACTTTCTCACCTTTCTAAGCGGCCGATCCCTATGCTAGTTTTTGTAATCTTCAGGTTCAAGTAAAATTTCGCTCAAGGTTTTGTGGAACACCATTTACGAGGTCCTATGGATCGTCAATTGGATCAGTATCTCTAGTGCCAATAGTGGAGTTGCCAAGTATGTAATGAACTGATAAAGAGCTCGCGGCGACGCCTGCTATTGGTACCCTTCTTGTAGCGTGCCGCATTTCCACGGCGGTGTGCAACATAACATAGTGCAAAAAAACATGGTGTTTCATTTTTAACACTTCAACGACAACTTCTGTGCATCTCGGAACAATGCCACAGATACAGTTCATGTTGATACCTTTTACCAGATTTTTCTTCTCCGTATTAGCAGGATATCATCTTTCCGATGTTTTGCTCATGTATGAAAGCATGCCAGCTTACCTACCACAACTAGTAGATATACCGTCCGCACTGCTGAATGCTAGTCGTTCAGTATACTACCTTTTGGTGTAGCGGCTATGTGCGGCAGTCAGGTTGTTTACAATGTACTAGTATTGGTGGTAGGGAAATAACGTGCCTTTTCAGTATTCTGAACGTGACTCGTTCAGTTCTTCACATTTTCATGTTATTTGTACACCACGAGATGTGAATTTTAATTCTTTACAACCTACACTAAAAATCTGATCTTTTAAGCTTGATCAATGTGAGTGAAATATTAGCGTGACGGCGTGACTTTCTCTGTGACAAACGCGATCGAGTTCGCGACTCTGGACGCGACAGTACGGTACACGAACCACCGCCATGTCTCTTCCAGTCGTCAAGATAGATATCAACTACGACGAAGAGTTAGGTGCGGGCGCGACAGCTAGTGATTGATTCCCACTCATCTGTCCTAGATAAAATACGGAACTTTCTGTCAACATATGTCAATCATGACAAGGACCTGGATCAGGATTTCGCAAATATTGCACTGGATGATGATGAAGACGTGGATCACGAAGGTTCCAGGTCAAAGGGACTCAAGTATATGCGACAGCTAGTATGGTCTAATTCGTCCAGAAACTCATTCCATGCTGATGCCTGGCATTCCAGCAACGAATAGCAAATCGCGAGCAGCAGATGCTTACCATTGACCTAGAGGACATTCATGAAGTGAGAATATGAGTTCTCACTTGTCATACACTCGTCTTATCATTATCATCTACACAAGCATGAGAAAACCGTTTCCGAGCTTGTGACGCGTATCCAACATAACACCCGACGTTATGTCCAGCTATTCTGTGAAGCCATTGACAACCTTATGCCGACACCGACAAAGGACATAAGCGAACATGACGAAGTTATCGATGTTATCCTTCACCAACGACGTGAGCGGAATGAGCAAACTGAGGGAGTTCAGGAAGGCTTTCCTGACCACCTCTTGCGGCGGTAGTACGTGTCGTCATCTTGTACGGTAAACATGGCATTGATTATCTGTCTAGCAATCTCTACTTCCAACCATTGCGATCTGATGTCGCGCTGGCGGTCCGTGACGTCAAGGGCGTTCACCTAGGACGACTGATTACGGTCCGCGGAATTGTCACTCGTGTGTCAGAGGTCAAGCCTCTCCTTCTCGTGAACGCCTACACATGCGACGTGTGTGGATCAGAAACGTTTCAACAAATTTCCAGCAAGACATTTTCCCCCATTGCCGACTGTCAGAATGAGAATGAGTGCAAAAAGAATGGCATCCATGGGTCTTTACACATGCAAACGCGTGCTTGTCGTTTTAGCCCGTTCCAGGAAGTCAAAATCCAAGAGATGGTGTGCACTCTTTTACCAGTCCTCTTATTAGTGTTCTTAAAGCTTTTCCAGGCGGACCAAGTCCCAGTTGGTCACATTCCCAGATCAATGACAGTCCATGTGGACGGTAACCTCGTTCGCATGATGAATCCTGGAGATGTGGTCCACCTTGGAGGAGTTTTTCTTCCCATACCATATACTGGATACCAAGCCGTTCGAGCTGGGCTGCTCACCGACACATACCTGGAAGTGCAGCATGTCCACCAGCTGAAGAAGCAATACAGCGACATGGAAATGACGCCGCAGATACAGGCACAGATCGCTGATATGCAGCGGGACCCCGCTTTATATAACAAGCTAGCTCAGAGCATTGCCCCAGAGATTTATGGTCACCAAGACGTCAAAAAGGCGCTGCTCCTGTTGTTGGTAGGGGGAGCCACGAAAACCATGGGTGATGGGATGAAAATTCGTGGCGACATTAACATTTGTCTTATGGGTGACCCTGGTGTTGCCAAGTCACAGCTGTTGAAGTACATCTCAAAGGTTGCTCCACGTGGTGTGTATACCACTGGGAAGGGCTCCTCCGGTGTCGGTCTCACAGCTGCTGTCATGCGGGACCCTGTTACCGATGAAATGGTCCTTGGTGCGTGAGTCCCTCCAAAATTGGCCTGGGCACTGACTGGGATGAATCCAGAGGGGGGTGCTCTCGTGTTGGCTGACAATGGTATTTGTTGTATTGATGAGTTCGACAAGATGGAAGAAGCCGATAGGACTGCCATCCATGAAGTGATGGAACAGCAGACAATCTCCATCTCTAAAGCCGGCATCTCAACCACTCTCAACGCTCGAACCTCTATTCTCGCCGCTGCGAATCCGCTCTACGGGCGCTACAATCCGAAAGTATCTCCCGTGGAAAACATTAACCTGCCCGCGGCGCTTCTGTCGCGTTTCGACCTGCTCTTCTTAATTCTCGACAAACCCACGCGGGAAGACGACGAACGGCTCGCCCAACATGTCACTCATGTGCACATGCATAACACTCACCCCAAGCTTGACTACGACGTCATTGATCCTTCGTTGATGAGGTCAGCAATCATATCACCCGCCATCGTACATGCTCACGTCAACGTTGCACGGACACAGGCATTATATTGCGCAAGCGCGCCTCAAGCGTCCCGTCGTCCCCCCTGCGGTCTCGAATTACATCGTAGACTCTTATGTTCGCCTGCGTAAGCTCTCGAAAGACGAGGCTGCCCAAAAGAAATCGCACACATACACGTCAGCACGTACGTTGCTCGGCGTGCTCCGCCTCGCCCAAGCGCTTGCCCGTCTCCGATTCGCGGACGTCGTGGAGCATGGTGATGTCGATGAGGCTCTCCGTCTGATGGAGTGCAGTAAGGAGAGTCTTGAAGACGATGAAGACAAGGAATACGAACCCGATCGGTCGATCATCAGCCAGATCTTCCGACTTATCAAGAACATGGCTGGAGAAGGTCGCAGCAAGCGAAGAAAGAGGCAACGTAGGTTCGGCAAGGGGCCTAGCGGCGAACGCGATATGGACGTCGACTCGAGTGAAGACGACGATGACGGAGAACTGGCTCTGATCGACGTGCGGTCCCGGGTGCTGGGTGCTGGGTATACCGAGGTGCAGCTGAATGAAACAATTGCAGAGGTAGGCGACGTTTAGTAACTCATCTAGTGTGATCTGACGTCCGTCTTAGTACGAATCCATAGACGTCTGGGCTCGAGTAGCAAACAACTCCAAGTTGCGCTTCATCAACGTCTAAACAAAGAATATGTCTAGTTCCTTTTTGCTTCAACTGTGCTCTCGATTGTACTATCAGTTTTGTGGCTATTCCCTCATTGATATATCCAGAAAAATATCCGTAAAATACATGGTAAATGTAACACGCCACTCTATGCCGAACGTTCTTGAGAAGCGTGTTCCCAACTAGATCCACTACCACTCGCGGGACTTGTTGGTCTCTGCTCAGAATGCGGCAAAGGATCATCCCGATACCCCGACGTTGGCTCTGCCAATACAGGATCATCGTCGTTCAGAAATTCGGAATGAAAACCAAGTGCTGCCTCTTGGTGGTCCTCAAAAGATTGGCCAGGGTGGAGCATAGTTTGTTCGTCTGCATCTTCGTCGTCGTCCGATACTTCGCCGAAGGCGTCGTACAGTTCCTTGGCCCTCGGTCTCGGGCGTGCACCGCTTCCAGAAACAGAATTCATCGGCAGGTCAGCGCCAGCGAGGGCCGAATACGCAGCGCGGCGTCTGGCCCGTCTTCTCCAGAAGAAGAGGCCTGCACCAACGGCGAAAAGAACGACGACACTGATAGCAGCAAAGAACCACTTGGAGTTAGAGACAAGGTTGGACAAGCCAGAAAACCAGCCTTCATCGGCAGTGGGGGTCATGCTGGGCGTCGGAGAGGAACCAGGGAAAGCAGGGTGATTAGCCTCTCCTTCTGCCGTGTCGTGATCACTTGGGAGACCCGACGTAGGTTTGGGGTATGACTTGGCAGAGGAAGGGGTGGGGACTTTGGCATACTCCGATTCTTCGGGAGATGGGAGGATGGCATCATTTACCGGGAGGACGTACGCTTTGGCTTGGGCGGGATCGATGGTAGAGCCCCAGAACATGAGCCGCCAACCATGGAACGTTCCGTTGTGTTCTGGGTCTGCTCGATCAGATACCTTGATAGTCCAGTCGCCGACCGGGTTTTCGCCCCTTTCGTGGGAGTAAACGACTGAGCACCGAGGGAAAAAGGAACATACCAGTGCTTGACTGTCATGAACCGCCACCCTTTGAATCCGGTGGATGCCAAGTCTTTTTTGCGTACTGCCGCTAAGACGCTCCTGATGCCATTGGGGCTGACAATTTCCACTTCCACGTTGCCCCGCTTGGAATGGGAAATCCAAACGGAAATGGTCACATGTTCGAGTCCTTCGAGGTTATGTTCGAGTAGCATGTCGCTTGTGACAGTGAACATGCTGTTAACCCCGCTTGCTGAAATGGGCACGCCTCCAGTCATGTTGCCTTGCGAGTCTGATAAAGAACCGTTATTAAGCTGGATCGCGGGGGGATGGAACCAGGCTTGGGGCTTGACGGGGTCCCAGTTTTGTGCCGCTGTGAATAAAGCATATGCGTCGAGTCGACCGTACCCATATTTGTAACTATATGGTCTGCCCGATACTGTCTTTTCCCAATCGGGATCTTCTGGGTTGATCATTTGAGCTGATTGAACGCAAAGATGCTGAATGTCGCGCCAAGTGAGATCGGGTCTGGTGGAAGGTGTCAGACAAGGAAGAGGGTGTGGGGAGAGACGGACCGAGCTTGGAGAGCGAGGGCAATAGCACCTGCAACGTTTGGTGCCGCAGCAGAAGTGCCACCATGGCTGTATGAACATGCATTTTCGCCTACATCAGTTGTCACCTGAGAGACGATGAGAAAAGGATGACGAGGGAAAAGGATGGACGGACGATGCTCTTTCCACTGCCTGAGCTGTATCCGACCACCAAGTTGGCTGCACAGGGTTCCGAGTACCAAGGGTGGAGGCCCTTGTAGTCTACAGCGGAAACGGTGACGGAATAGATGCTATTGGTATAGCCATCGAAATTGCACTGGTCGTCAGACATGGCGCCATTGCCACTAGCGAAAACGAATATAGAACCTTTTCCATGCCTGCCATTCTGTACGCCATTGATAATGGCTTTGTGAATGATGTAACTCGGGGCGTCCATGGATTTGCCGTCATCTGGGGGGCCCCAGCTGCAGGAGTAGATGTCAACATCGTGGAAGCCATAATTGAGAGCTGCTGCCTCGTCTGCGTCGGTGATTGGACTTGAGAGTATGCGCACGCCTGCTACCTTTGCTTCGTAGGCGAGGCCGACCCCACAGACGTCATTCTTGGCGGCTGCGATCTGGCCGGCACAGCGGGTGCCATGATGGTCGTTGGCATGGACAGGTTTTGGAAGAGGCTTGTGGTCGTTGAAGTCGTAGGAATGCTCAGCGTCCTAGGGATGATGAGGAATGAGGTGAGGGGAAAGGGGGGAGGCGTACGAAGTTGTCGGCGAGGTCCTTGCTCTCGTAGTCAAGACCGTCGTCGATGAGGGACGCGATGATGCCACGACCGGTGAAGCCCATTTCCCAGATGCCGGTGACGTTCATCATGTGCTCTGGGAACTCGTCGTTGACGATGTGCCATTGGTGGGTGAAGAGGGGGTCAGAGAGACCGAGACGGGTAGCAATGGTGGCAGCGGAGTCATGCGGATGGACGGGGGGCGGTGCACGCTTGGTACGCTGGCGGGGGACCTGGTGGTCGAGGTGGTTGATGGCGGCGAGGAGGGTGCGGGCGCGGGGCTGGAGGGCTGCGTAGGTGCGGAGGGCGTCATGGCGGGCGAGTACGGGATGGCGGAGGGACACGGGGTGTTTTGGGGTGCGAAGGAGCCATGCGTTCGAGAGCTCACCGACCTGGCCGACGAGCTCGAGGCCGTGGCCGAGCTCGGCGATGCACTCGGCGACGGAGGGGCCGGCCGGGGCGGGGGCGTGGTCGAGGAGGAAGTAGTCGAAGGCGCGGTGGTCGAGCGCGGCCGGGTGGGGGAGGGCGGCGGGGAGGGCGGCGAGGAGGACGAGGGCGACGGCGAGCGGGCGTTGGCGGGACATTGCAAGGAAGAGAGATGTTGCGGTCACGTGCCAGATGAGACCGTCCATCGGATCGTCTGTTCAGTCGCGTCTCGAACCACCAACGA
Source organism: Pulveroboletus cf. aberrans (assembly GCA_038094155.1). Classification (NCBI taxonomy): domain Eukaryota; kingdom Fungi; phylum Basidiomycota; class Agaricomycetes; order Boletales; family Boletaceae; genus Pulveroboletus; species Pulveroboletus cf. aberrans. The sequence goes on along the minus strand of JBBPTO010000008.1, from coordinate 18,352 downwards.
TGGCCTTGGCGAGGAAGCGCACGCGTCGCTCGCTTTCCCCCGTCCACAGCGACGACGACGATCACCCCCCACCCCCGCCCCCGCCCCAGCTCGCCACTCACCACGTCCCCGCCGAGCACGAGTTTACAGAGGGGCCCGACCTCCAGGTCATCGGCGAGACCAACCCCCTCGACAGCGACAGCGATCCCGACGACGACGTGCCCGTGCGTGTCCTCACCGACTTCTCCATATACGACCATTTCACCCTCGAGCTCGTCCCCGTCGCATCCCTCCTCGAGCTCTCCCACAACACGAAGCTCTCCCTCTCCGCCTCGGGATACGTCAAGGCATGGATAGACAACGACAGCGACGAGGACGACGAGGACCCGGATCTGGACCAAGATGATCCAGATCAGGCACCCGATGACGATGACGACGACTCTGCAGAGGACCGCGTCCAACGCCTCAGATTGACTCCCATAAAGAGGTTCTCTATCCACGACGTCAAGCGGTACCACCATGTTCTAGACAGGTGCTCCTTGTTCTCTTCGTGTCGTATTCCGTCTCATGTTCCTCAGCAACATTTACATCCTCACCCGGCATGCGTGGTACATCCTTGACGTCCCTTCCCAACCCTACAAACCTTTCTACGCGAGCTTTTGGCTCCAGCACCGCGTCCTTCACCTCGTCGTCTCCTCCGCCATCTCCTATCCCAGGATCACCTATGATGAATTTATACGCTCTCTCGATGCCTCGTCTGCTTCCGATGACGATGTCGCGGTCTCCCTCAGAATTCTTGGCAGGAGTATCACTGAAGATGACGTCCAGTCAGACGAAGTTGTATGTCTTCTCCCCGTTTACGTTTCCTGGTCTTATTTCTGCAGAAATCATATTTGTTGTCCACTCTCGAGGATCTCCAGACAGATGATCATATTGACATTCGCCGTACCCCCTTGTTTCGCGCTCTCCTTGGTCATCTCGTCTCATACGAGTTCGCTCCTGATGTCGGCTCATCCACTTCATCCCGCGCCCGTGCCCGGCCCCAGTCCCGCCTGCCTTCGGGTAACCAAGAACTCCGAGTCCTCGAGCACCGCAATAAGACTCTCATCACCCCAATCGTTTCTCGCGTCGCAAATCTCCTTTTCGAACAAAACATTAAACTTGCCAACCTTCCAACCGATGATGACATCGACATGGCCGAGCCGCATCCCGCGCACCCCGCCCTCGTCCATCTCACGAACCCCCAGTCCGTCAAGTGGGGCTCTCCTACGGATCATCCAGGCTATTACCAATCTGTTTGCGTCGATGGCGTTGTTTATTCAGTGCGTTGTCAGTCCATCCACTATTCATCCTCCCCATCTCCCCCCAAGATTGGCGATACTGTCATGGTCGAACCCGGCGAAGATGAGAACAAAGCTCGAGCAAAGAGTTATGCCCATGAATATACCCAGTCATCCAACTCGTTGGCTAATTCTCGATGGTAAGACACCACTCCCACCTACTGTCCCTCATCTGATCGCACCACAGGTTCTGCCGTATATGTTATCTCTTCGAGGACGCACGAGGTCGCAAGATGTTCCACGGCCAGTGGCTCACACACAGCTCAAAAACTCTTCTTCAAGAGCTCGGTCATTCTCGAGCTCTCTATCTAATGTTGACGGACTGCGAAGACATTCACATTGACGCAATATCGCAAAAATGCACTGTCCGTGAGCTTGACGTAGATACACCCGAGCCGACTGACGGTGATGCATTGGAAGAGAACGACTTCTTTGCTGGGTACGAGGCGTTTCATGTTCTTGTCCTCTCGTCTTCTAACATCGTCGTTCCCAGCTTGTTCTACAACAGCGAAGACTCATCCTTCGTCTCGCTCTCTAAGGAACAAACCATGTGTGCCTTTGCCCACTGTGACACGCATCAACAGTGTCTTTCCTGTGGACTTCAGGAAATGAGATCTAACATTGCTCTTCCTCGTATTCTCCCTGGTGGGGGATTTGCGCAACACGAATTTTCGTACCACCTGCACGATTTTATCTATGTCAAGTCTAAAGAGGCTCACTCAGTTTACAAAATTGGTCAGATCATTGGACTAAAGGCAATGCAGACCCCGAAAGAGCTGAAGGTCCGACTCTTCGGAAGGTATGATGACGTGGTGAGGAGAGTAAGATCTGAGGACAGGCGTCGCCTGCTACCTTCTGACGACGTGGGTCCCTTTTCTCGGACGATCGCCATGCCCGCTGATCATACGTACAGCGGAGGCTTTTCAAAACAGACGAAATACTAATCGTACACGATGATGATCTGCAGGGCCAGTGTTACGTGATCCACGAAGATGATGCCGATGCAATTGATGAGTGGGTGATGGACGACAATCACTTCTATGTCAACCAAGAAGCCCGTGTTTCAAAACCCAAGTCCCTTCGAGATCTCCAAGATTGGCCAAAAAACGAATTTAAATCCTGTGAAAAATGCCATAAGGAGAGGGTGCAACTTCTGGAACGGCAGAGCATACTCCTCAAAAGGCATGGCCGTCTGCGTGGGCTCGAATTGTTCAGTGGTAAGACTTTGCTGGTACATGTACATCACTGCCATTGATGATCGACTCCTTATTGCAGGAGCTGGCGGTCTTGGAACCGGGTTCGATTTATCCGGTTTTGTGGATACCCGGTGGGCGATCGAGTTTTCGCCCAGCGCAGCACGAACCTACCAGTAATATTTCAGTTCGTATTTCGTCTCTGTAGGGCTCACTATTATATTCTGCAGGCACAATCATCCAGACGCCACTGTTTACAATCAATGTACTAATCTTTGTCTACAGCATGCAATCGATACCTTCGAAAACAAGAATCCTAAACCACTTTTCTCACTGGACAATAACAAACCACTACCTCCCATGCCAAAGCCAGGTGACGTAGACTTTATTTACGGTGGTTCGTGATCCATTCCTTTCCACTTGTGCACGAGTAACGAGCAATTGGTAGGTCCCCCATGTCAGAGTTTTTCTCTCATGAACCACAACAAGGTGAGCTGAAGAACACACAAGGCGTAAATTATCTGATGACTTGTTTGAAGAAAGATTTTGATATACGGCATGTGCTCGCTTCGCCAATCGACAGCCAATTATCTGAATGGCTGCTGTACAGGAGTACCCTTCCGGGCAACATGCTGTCCTATGTCGAATTTTACCGGCCACTATATTTTCTTCTTGAAAATGTTTACGGTCTTTTATGCTACAAGCAGAAGAGAGGATCAGGGAAAAAGACTATAACTTGCGCTGCGATGAAATTTATCCAACGCTCGTTGGCCAGCCTTGGGTATGTTAGCCTTCCATCTTATTCCAGTTGGGGTACCGTCTGATGGTCCACAGATATCAATCGAAATTTGCTGTCCTCCAAGCTGCTCAGTATGGTGCACCTCAAGGCAGAAAGCGAGTCATCATCTGGGGAGCACGTCGTGACGTTCAGATGCCAGAATGGCCGCTTCCAACACACTGCTCACCAATCAAACTGATTCGTGCACTATTGCCTACTGGCTCACTTCTACACCCTATCATACGGAACAGGCACGAAGGCGGTTTAATTGATGACCGGTCTGCGCCATTGCATTTTGTCACCGTGGATGAAGCAATCGGCGATCTGGTATGTGTATCTTGATGAATGAGAGATTCTTACATTAGAACTATTATCTTTAGCCTCCTTTTGACTGGTACGCACCTTTGTACACCGTGAAGGCTCGCTGGGAATCCCTTTCTTCAGGATTAATCCGCATGCCATAATGAAAGCAACCACAGAGGACAAGACGGAAGCCCGAGAGCGCAAGGAAGATCTCAAAATACCAGCTTTTTCCGCTCTCGAGACTCTGACGCCACCGTTTGTTGGCTTCTCAGAACCGCGGAGTTATAGCTCCGACCCCCTGACACGCTATCAAAAGTGGTTGCGCAAGCGTCGAGATGGCAAGGTCAACAAAAAACTGAAGTATCATTATTCGAAGCGATGGCGTGCCAATATAGCAGAACGGTAAACGCCCCTACGTTCACAGGGTACGCTGATCAACGCTCAACTTTACCCAGTGTTTGTGCCGTTCCACTCGTCCCTGGGGCAAACCAGTTTAGTAAGTCGATAGCTTGATTGTCGAGGTGCGATCCCTTGAATACCTCAGGTCTGCCACTAAAGCTGCGGATGCAACTTGCGAAGGGAAAGCAAGCAGAGAAGAAGTATGATTGTAGGTCGAGAAATGTTCCATCGCTACTTCTGCTCTATTTCTTCCCAGCTCTCTATAAACGCCTAGATGCCGACCATGTGTTCGCGACTGCGTTGACTACCGCCGCACCGAATCACAAGGGCGGTACGGTCCTTCATCCAGCCGTGAGTGCCCCGTCTGTTGTGCGAAGAAGTTCAAGTGATACAAGACGCTCCTAGCAAAAACGTATTATCACCGTCCGAGAGTGTGCTCGAGCCCAAGGATTCCCCGATTATTATGATTTCCTGTCTGCCAATGATGTTCCCACAAAGGTCTTGGCAGACGTGGGTGTCTCGTTTCTGATCGCGTTATCATTCCGCTTTGCTTAATAACGTCTTTTCCTAGCAACTTCGCCAGATCGGTAACGCCGTCCCCATTCCTCTGGCCTACGCTCTGGGTAAAGCACTCGGTCATGCATTGTTCAAGATGTGGGACGAGGAAGATAGAGAAGGCAGTCCGGAGGTGTGATATCGATGCACTGTCGATTCATTCGTCACGTTATTACTATTCCCGATATGCTACGATACCTGCAGCATGGAGTGGCACTGTCCATACAAAACTAACCACAGCGGTGCGTAGCAGAGGGAGAGGAATAAGTTACTCGAGAGCAGTAGACATCGTTGGCTACAATCAATCGTGTCGGAGGGGTATTCACAAACCGGGTATCACAATCCCATCAAAGTGGAAGGCGCCCTCATATCAGCAGCCGCCCCGTGGTCTGCGACCTGGAAGGCAACAGGGGACGGTGAGGAATGCGCTGGGACGAAGCAGCAGTGAGGGCCGAAGTTCGCCGAGCCAGCTGAGCGCGACGAAGCTCTTCATCGATTCGCCACATGCCTTTCACGAACGCGTCGCGGTCAATGGATCCCGTGCATTGAGGATCGCAGTCGTTCCTGAAACCGGAGATTCATTTGAGTCCAATGGGGCGATCGCCTATAGTGTGCTTACCATATACTGCCAAGCTTATTGCGGTCAAGGCGCGAGGCGCTCCATATATGTTTGACGATGCGCCCATTCAGCTTCTCTCCGGGCCCGACCAGAGTCTCCTCCTCACTGTCACTCTCGTCGACACGTCTTTCCGGAGGCGAGACGAGATGGCGTTCAGGATCGGCGATGAGATCGACCGACAAACCTCGCCAGCCGGCTGCTTGCCTGCTTTTCCTGGCGAGGACAGGCAAAGGTGCGAGCAGTTTGGCTTTCTGTCTCTTTTTTTCGGCTTTCCTGCAACCTTTGACAGCGCTATCAAAGAGAGCTTCATATCGAGATCGAGCGGGGGAAGGGACGGGAGTTTGCCGGAGAAGAGACGGTTTCACGCCTCCTGGAAATTGTGTGCTGTTCCGCGTGCTGGTGCTCGTTCGTGACGTCGTAGTAGCATTGCTGAGGATGGAAGACCGGTCAGATGTAGAAGCAGAGGTTGACACCACCGAAGCCCGTGAGGAAGAGGGTCGGAACCGTGGCTGATAAGGGGGGAGGGGTGGTGGGGGAGGGGGAGGGCGGCGAGTTTTTGTGCTTGTGGCGGTGGAAGAGGAAGAGGACGAAACCGAGCGGGTAAGCGGTTTTGGCGGCACGGTCGGTGCAATCTTAGTGATTGCTCGATTAGGCAGAGGGGGTGGCGCAAGCCTCGGGGGAGTCTTCAACTTGCCCAAAGCCCGTTCCCAGTCGAAGGGGATGGTCGTCGAGGGGCTGTACGCGGATGGAACTGAAACGTTTTCGAAAGACTCGGCTATGCTTGCAGTGTCAAAGTCTGCAATGCTGCTATCCGCTTCAAACGTGGACGAGGGCGGCCTGCAGCTGATTTTGGGACCGTGGGTTTCGGTGTTGCCCCCGTCTGATGAGAGGGAGACAGAGTGGAAGGAAGAGACGGAGGATGCGGGAGCGTGTCTCACGCGCGTTGCCCCAAACTTGTGCGCGCTAGGAGGGTAGGTATGCTCAATCGTGAGGGAGTCGGAGCGAGCTGGAGGGCGCAGCGAAGCGCCAGAATCGCTACGTCGGGGACCTTTGCATTGAGAGAGACGATCTACCGAATTTGAAGATGGTTTTCGGGGAGGAAGAGGAGGGCGTAGTGGCTCAAAGCTGATGAGGGGCGCCGATGAATCCGAGATGGCCGGGGTGGGTTTTCTCGAAGGAGAAGGGGTTCTGCTCGACTCGTGGATGCCATTCAGCCTGGCGATTTCCGAGGGGGTGTGGTCGAGTGGGCCATCCTCGACGACCCAGTCCTTGAGATCGATCGCTGGGGCGGAAAGGGGGGAGATGGGTTGGTATGCGCTGGCAGAGGGCGAAATGGGGGATTCGAGCAGGGACGCTGCCGGCGTCGGCCCGGTCGGCGGGGGCGGGGACGACAGCGCCTCGAACGCCTGGATGCGCGACCGGAGTGACGCCGAAGGCATGGCGGACGAATACTCCACCAAGCTCGCTCTTCTCGGTTCTGCCAGCACGTGCCTTTCCCTTTCGGGCCGTCTCATCATGCCCGAGCTCTACGCCGTCGCAGGTAACACGCAGGCCCCGGACTCCCTCGGAATGTTGATGTGTCCCCCTAGACTTTTGCCTGATCCCGATGGGGACCAACGAGCCATCCGTCAGACCCGCTGCCACGACGTCCCCGCTCCGATGCTCACAGCCCCACAGGTTGCAGAACACATCGCATTGTGTCACCAAATCCTCGAGAAATCAGGCCTCAAGTTCGAGGTCTGTGCCACCCATCGCTTTTTTGGTGTTCAAGTTTTCCTGACTGTAGTTGACAGATGCAGTAAGCATGCGTTCCACCGAGTCTGACGAAACACCCTGTTGAAGGCTCGTCCTTTTCAGCGGCTACGGTACAAATTTAGGTTCGTGTCCAACTCGGCACGGCTGCATCTCGCTTACTCTCACCCAGAGGGTCCCTGGTCAGAGGTCACCAAGGCCATCTACGATTGCCACGCGGCGGTTCACGCCAGTGGGGTAGCTCGCATTGCAACCGACATTCGTATTGGCACACGAACAGATCGCGAGATCCCACCTGGCGAAGGGAATAAAAGCAAAGTCCAGCGTGTCCAAGAGATTCTGCAGAAGGAGAGGGTCAACACCTGAGTGCACAGTGCTCTTGGTCTTTCCTCTACCGTACCTTTGGTCCACTAGTGATATGACAGCGCTCTCTGTAACATCGCCATATAAAACGGGATGGACTGATCTTTCCCCGCCATCTGATTTACATAGTAGGCACAGGCCCTCCTGAGCCCCTGGTAGCATAAATCTGTGCCAATAGCCCGAGAACACCACCATCTTCCAGTATCTCGTCGTCATCGACGCCTTCTTGTTGCGACTCGTACGGCTTTGTTCCATTGGCATTCCCATCCACGTACGAGTCTCCCAGCTCACTATCCACCCCTCCATCTGCAACACGATCCTCATCTTGTATGGGAGGCAACGTCGACGGAGGCAGAACACTCCCTTGCGAGTCACCAAGCACAGCCGTCTGAGCCATTCCGACACTTTGTCCACCGAGAGAGGTGGCCGATTGCCAGGTTGTAGACCCTGCGACTCCACCTCCACTGGAGAGTACACTCCCCCCGCTGACATAGCGCCTTCGAAGGGCCGCATGCTGACTTTGCCGGAGTGCTCGATCGTACTCTTGCGCGCGCTCTGCCAGATCTTTCTTGCCGTCTTTCGGCGAGATCGTGCTATCCAGACCAGTTCCAGAGGGGGTGAGGACGGCACGCCGACGAGCACTTATGTCTGCAATTCGACTCAGGTAAATAGAGCCAGTGGGGTCGGTCGGGTTCCAATCGGGATTTGCGGCCTTGAAGTTCAGGAAACTCTTCTCCATCTTTCCTTCCCGAGAAAGCATCCTTTCATCTTGAATCTTGGTTGGTGCCCCAAACTGTGCGAACTTGGTCAATCGGATGTGGTGACGTTGCGTAAAGGCTACAAACTTTGACGTTACCGTGCCTCTTGAAGTCAAATTCCGCAAAACTGCAGACGTATCCGCGACCGGGAACCCACACAGTGAAATCGTGAAAGAAGTCGACAATGGCGGGCGCACAGGGTGGAAGAGATAGCAATAGTACGAATGGCGTTGTTATCACAGAAAGAATTTCCTGCAAAAACAGAACCAGCTTGAGCTTAAACATCTCCCCGAATTCTTGATGGACCTGTCAGAAAGGGGCGTGAATCAAAACTGCACAAGAAAATGCATCCATTCAACTGACCTGCTTCGAGTGAAGTTCGTCCTTCCAATGATCGGGCATATAGTGTGTATACTGAATGACTTCGGTCATAAGCAGCTCCGAGTCGAAAACTCTATTCTCCTCTGGTATCATTCCTCGTGCGACACCAAGGATAGAGGCGAACACTCCAATATAGAAGAAGACCGTCCGATGTGGCGTGACCTCGAAGTGAAGGGCCGACTCAGGATCAAGGACGGACGCGAGGACGAGGACAGCGGCGAACGACCCCGCAACGAATGCGACGAAGCTCGACGGAGGTTAGCACGTGCATTTTCCTTGGACGGAATACTTACCGCATGATGATTGCGACCTTTTCATTCGGGAACTGACCAATATATATATTAGCATAGGGGTAGGATTCATCGAGTCTACGGCCGAATAAGTGAGACAGTTCGTTAAATTCGCGAAACTTCCATTGAGCGAATGGCGTATAACGTCGACTACCGATCGAAGAAGGATTATTGCGGTATTCCTTCCCGGAAATGTCAGTTTCCTGTGAGCGTTTCGCACTGGGATACATACATCAAAGTACCGGAAGAATGAATACATGATCATGTATAGGACGATGAAAGGCGCAAAAACTGCATTCAGTATGCCCATGAAGATGAATCGCCGCTGCAGACTACGCGAGCTTGAGTCATCAAGAACCTGAGAATCATACAACGGACATACGTACCCCTGAATCAAAACAGCACGATTCTTATTCTTCAAGAACACTTTCCTGACGCGACCCCGAGGGTCAAAAAGATACTCCACCAAGCAGAACCTGAGATTCCACTCTAGCACTCTTGTAACAGTTTTCCCTCGGCCCTCATCATCCGTCCGGTGCAGGATCCTCTTCAAAGCGGGAGGCAGAGGCACGCGAAGGTCTAATAACTCTTTGTTAAATAGTGCGATTAGATAATTCTCTTTACGCATGATACGATTCGCGATGTCGTGTGCATCAAGGGTGGCCGTGGCAGGCGTTGCAGTACGATTATTGGTTGTTGAAGAGATGGCCGTGATGGGATTCTCTTCTCGAATCGCACCTATCCGACGAACTACTTCAGGCCATGAGATCGTTTGAATATCGACCTGCATGAGCAAACAAGATGATAAGCACAGTGGATGAAAGGGGAGGCTGAAAAAATTCACATCTGGTATGCGAAGTAAATGGGTGTAGAACTTATACATATCCACTAGGCGCACAACTTCTAATGCGAATGAGATGATTTGCCAGATGTAAAATGCAGTAAAGAGCATGAAGAATAGCAATGTCACGCCGGAGAACCTGAAATGATCGGATCAGATAGAAGAACCATGTACCTGTGATGTAGGGGAACAAACTTGGTAACACAGCGATCAACAACAGCTTCAGAGAGATGGACGACTTTATCACGGGTTATACGGCCGTAATCTATGCATCCCAACAAGAATGTCGAGAAGGCAATGACGAACCCGACTGTGCTGGGTGCTCACCGTCAGCCTCGACACGAAGAATATGGTAAAATGAACTGACAGGATGTTCAGGCCCCGGGCCAGGGCTATCGAGTAGATCCCATTCCCTTCGTAGTAACTATAGGCCTCTTGTAAGAATGCGTCGAGGTTGTAGACGTTAACCCAATTCCAGAGAGCACGTTCGTAGGCATCCAGGCCCCGCAGAGGTTTGGGAGAGGAAGGAATCGGTGGGTTTGCCAAGCTTGGAGGGGCCTGAAGTGGTATCTCGGTATCCGTTTCAGATGGTCGAGGGGGTGTCGATACAGGTTGCGAAGGACGGCTATCTCGTGGGAGGGACCTCGCCGTGGTCGAGTGCAACGGCTGTAAACGAGCCTTTCCCTTATTTGAACTGCTCGCACCAGACGGCGAAGGCTTGTATGGCGAACGGGAGGCCTCGATCATGAAGCTCTGTGGAACCTCGTCGTCGGACGTATCCTGCTCGTACCACTTATCTTCACGGTGTATATTCGGTCGTAGGAGGTTCGTCTCCGAGACGTCACCGACAGTCCCCCATGAGACCTTGCGTTTGCTTTGGGTCTCGACGGCGTTCCCGGAACGGGAGCTGGACAGCGGAATTGCGTGGCCAGCTTCAACGTCTCGTTCGTCCACGGCCTCACTCTCATTCTCGTCTTCCATCACAGGGGACTGGCTAGCTTGTGTGTACCCTTGATAAGTCCGGCTCATGGGATTAAGAATGTTAAGAAACGGCTGCGAGCCCGCAAGGCTTGCGAAACGTGATGAGGATAGACGCGTCGGGGAGCGCGGGGTCGATTTGGACATGATGGTGCGCGTCTGACATCGTCCAGAATGGCACAGTTCGTTCTCTGGCCGTGTGACAACTTCGTGACACTACAAGTACATGCAGCAATACTCTACATTCTCCGTCACTCCTCCGCTAGACCTTTTCCATGACGTTCAGGCTACTGGCCGCCTTCATGACTGCCTGTAAGCCAGATGCAGTGATGTCAGAGTCACTGCCGACACCCCAGGCGGCTTCTTTCTTATTCTTGCCCTCAACCTCATAGACCACCTCCACGAAAGAGACGGCCTTCACTTCAGCGCCCTCGCCTATCGAATGCTCGACATACTCCCTGATCGACAGTATGCCTTGGATTTGTGTATGCAACGCCGCCAGAGCAGCAGACAATGGCCCGTTCCCCTCTCCAGTCACGATCCGCACCTCGTGGCCAATCAGCAACTCCGCCGTGATTTGACGACGTCCAGCGACGTTTGACTTTGCAAAGTCGAACGATTGTAGCGCGAATCGACAGGGCTTGGCACTTTCGTAGCCGTACGTTTCTTCGAATAACTTTGTCAAGTCCTCGTAGGAGATTTGTCCGCCCGAGTCCCGAGCAACACGCTGCACAACCTCGAAGAAGGCAGCTTGCATCCTGCGAGGGAGCTGCAGCTTCAATGAGTTCACGATGACATTCGCTACGTCCACTTGGCCTGTTGTCGAGTCGAAACCGATGCTCAGTTTCAACTCGGGCAAGGGCCGGTCACCGATGGCGTTGTTTATCGCGCTGAGAACTGCACGCAGACCGGACGCTGCAATGTCGGTGTCAATGCCAACACCCCACCATGACTGCGACGCGTTGCGAGTCTCCTTGATACTGTCCGCGGTGGCGACGAGCTCTATGTAGGAAGCAGCTTTGGCACTTTGGCCTTCACCAATGGTGTGTTCGGAGTACTCGCGCACGGTCAGGTTGATGTCAAGGTGAGTGAGAAGAGCATTGAGCAGGGCAGAAATTGGTCCGTTCCCATCTCCTCGCAGTACCCGGAGCATACCATCAACCAACAATGTGCCGTCAAATCTGCGGCGTTCGTCTTGAACTTCATTGGTGTCTGGAGGTTCCGACGACGGCTCGGTAGTGATAGAAAATGATTTAAGCCCCAATCTTCCCTCGTACCTCGGTCCTCCGAAGTAATACGTGGTGCGGAAGGCGGTCGTGATATCCTCCACTGTCATCTCTCTTGCCTCGCGGTCCGCGATTGCCTGGATGATCTGGTAGAAGGCAACTTGCATCTTGCGAGGAAGATCGAGACCAAGGTGCTGTTTGACAAGGTAGGCAATACCCCCCTTTCCAGATTGCGAGTTAACGCGGATGACGGCCTCGTAGTTGCATCCAAGGTCGGCGGGATCGAGAGGTAGGTAAGGCATCTCCCAAAGTTGTGGCTCTCCGTTTGAGAGGTTACGAGCATGCCGTCGTGCTTGTGCCTCAAAGCCTTTCTTGATGGCATCCTGGTGCGAACCAGAGAATGCAGTGAAAACCAACTCGCCAGCGTAGGGATGTCGGGGATGGACCGGAAGATCATTACATTGTGTGACAATATCGATGATGCCTTGGATATTGCTGAAATCTAGGTGAGGGTGAATGCCTTGAGTGTAGAGATTCAGTGCTAAGTTGACAATGTCAACGTTCCCTGTCCGTTCGCCATTGCCGAACAAACAGCCTTCTATTCGATCGGCCCCTGCAAGAACGGCAAGCTCGGCAGCTGCGATACCCGTCCCACGATCGTTATGGGGGTGCAGACTGACAACTATTTTTTGGCGCTCTGAAATATGAGTGCAGAAGTATTCAATCTATGTAGGTGTCAAAGGAACTCACAACGAAACCCACGAAATAATACTTGCCTGGTCTGCATAGTGGTTCGGTGGGCCCACCTCCACAGTAGCGGGTAAATTGAAGATTATCCGTTGATTGCCAGTGCCAGCTTTTCCCCATGCGGCTTTGACCGCCTCACAGATAGCAACCGAGAACTCGATTTCCGTCTGGGAGAATGTTTCCGGGCTGTATTCGTACCGAAACGTGGTTCCATGAGATGTTGAAAACTGACTGGACAAATCGCGGACTAGGTTCGTATGGTGTACCGCAAGATCGACCGTTTGTCCTTGCGAATTCTTGAAAACGAAATCGCGGAACATGGGGGAAGTTGCGTTATACATGTGTATGATAACATGCTTCGCGCCTGCTACAGCATCGAAGGTTCGCCTTATGAGATCCTCGCGAGCTGGCGTCAAGACCTACAATCGACATACTGAGGATTAGTCCAGACGACTGGGCAGACCCGGTGGTTTGCGTGCCTGAATCCACACACCATCCGGAATCTCATCGTGCTCGATAAGGTACCGAACGAAAGAAAAATCGGTGTCACTGGCAGCTGGATATGCGATCTCGATCTCCTTGAAGCCGCACTTGACCAATAATCTGAAGAAGGTAAGCTTTTGATCCCCAGTCATGGGATTTGCGAGGGCCTGGTTTCCATCGCGCAGATCAGTGGACAGCCAGATGGGAGGTTTGGTAAATGTTTTGGTCGGCCATATGCGACTCGCTAGATTCAGAGGCTTGTACGGCCTGTATTTTTGGGAAGGATCGATGCTACGAAACGTTTACATACGGTAGTGCGAGCAATTGTTGCGACTCACAGCATGCAGCCCATGGTTGGTGCAGCTCCTTGGACTTATCGGTACAGTGGTGGAGATGGAAAAAAAAATCGAGTCAGAGTGGTCTTTCGTCGACTTGTTTATATCGAGTAATCCAGATTGTGACGTGGTTTAGCCGAAGCCTCACAGCATTAGCTTGGTCACTGGCAGACGGCAGTACGTAGTACTATCCACGCAAGTTCAAACCACGCAAACTAGTCCATTCAAGCAGATAGAATAAAGATAGAATAAGGCCACCGTTCAAGACATCCGGCTTGGGATCTGCAAGATGTCGCTGACGCTCCCGACAAAGGCATCCCCGTTTCCATATGCTGCTCTCGCGATCGCGGCATACACCCGGAAAGCCGAGCTCAATTTCGATGAGACTGCGACGGGAGTCTCACTTGACATAGATGGTGATAAATATGTCTCTGAAGAGGAGATTGTCGCGATCCTAGCTAAGATCGCAGGCATAGACAGTGAAAGCACCAAGGTTGACCGATATATACCTTTATAACGAGCCACTTGGATCTGATCACTGTTTCAGGCGTCAACATACTTTGCGTTAGCAAAGTCTCTGCCCACGATAACAGCAGTCCCTGATATTCTCGGTGCTCTTGACTCGTTGGATGACCACCTCGCTTACCGCACTTACCTCGTCGGTAACGAAATCACTGCAGCAGACTGGATGCTCTGGGGGAACGTCAGAGGTGTGTGACCATTTTATTGTGTCAATTTCAGTGCCCGGATCTCCCTCTCCTAGCGTCCATCAAAACATTGGGTCTGCTTAAAAATGGACAACATGTTCATGCCCTCCGGTGGTTTTCGCACCTGGAAAGCCTCGAGTCTACGCAAGTGGCTCTGTCCAACGTTATGACTGCAAAGGCAAACAAGGCTCGGAACACAAAAATGGCTGCAAGCTTCGCTCTGGGTCTTCAGCATGCCAAAGAGGGCGAAGTTGTGACACGCTTTCCCCCCGAGCCTAGCGGATACTTGCACATCGGCCACGCCAAGGCTGCTGTATTGAACCAGCACTTCGCACAAATGTACAGAGGCAAGCTGATCATTCGATTTGACGATACGAACCCAACCAAGGAGAGAGTGCGTCTCTACCCTTTACTAGTATTAGACTGTTCAAAACTTACCCACGTTTTAGACCGAGTTCGAACAAACGATCCTGGAGGATTTAGAATTGATGGATATCAAAGGGGACGTCGTGAGCCATACATCAGACTACTTCGATCAGATCTATGAACTTGCCATCAAAATCATTGGAGCCGGGAAGGCGTATACCGACGACACGGAACAAGCCCAAGTAGGGAACTACGAGTATTATCGTTCGTCGTTGCTGATAATCAGGCAGATGCGCGAGGAACGGGGCAAGGGTGTCGCTTCGGCACATCGCGATGACTCCATTGGTGACAATTTAAAGCATTTTGCGGAGATGAGGGCCGGGACACCTGAGGGTCTCCGATGGTGCCTCCGTGCAAAAATCAGCGTGGACGATCAAAATAAAACCCTTCGTGATCCAGTGATTTATCGCTGCAACGTTATTCCTCACCATCGTACAGGGTAAGTTGTTTTGTGCGTTTTTATTACGTACCCAGGTGTTAATTCGTCCTGATAGGGAGAAATGGAAGATTTATCCCACTTATGATTTTGCATGCCCCATCGTCGATTCCCTCGAGGGAGTCACTCATGCACTGAGGACTATGGAATACCGCGAGAGAAATGCTCAGTATTACTGGATGATCGAAGTATTAGGTCTGCGTTCTGTTTACATCTGGGACTTCAGGTTCGGAATCTTCCTTGGCGTTCACGTGTGGCCATCTGACCGTTGTCCCAAGTCGGTTGAACTTCATTTATACACTGTTGTCCAAACGGAAATTGCATTGGTTCATCGATAACAGGCTTGTCAAAGGGTGGGATGACCCACGATTCCCCACCATTCGAGGTTAGATTTGCGGGACCCATGCGTTGACTTGGCTCACGTTCATCCCAGGAATTCGTCGCCGTGGCATGACAGTAGAGGCGTTAAAACAATTTATGCTCTCTCAGGGACCATCACAGTCCTTGGTCTCTCTCGAATGGGATTCTATTTGGGCTCTCAACAAGAAAGTGATAGATCCGGTTGCTCCCCGGTTCTGGGCAATTCTAGAGGATAAATGGTAAGCTGCCACCCGTGTCCGCAAGGTGGAGAAATTGACATTGGCTTTGCCAGTGTACGCGTAACAATCGGTGGCGGCCCTGCCGAGTTTGAGGTAAAGACATTGCCTCTCCATAAGAAGAACCCAGAAGTCGGCAAGAAGCAAACAATCTATTCGTCCGCTATCTTGCTCGAGCAGGAGGATGCCGCTTCATTCGAGGATCAGGAAGAGGTGCGTGCATCGTCACTCATGAGTTAATTTTAGTTACCCTGTTCCAAAAGATCACTCTCATGGATTGGGGCAATGCGTTCGTGCGCTCGAAAACGATTGGGAATAACGGTGAAGTGACCTCCCTTGTTATGGAGCTCAACCTCGATGGGGACTTCCGTAAAACGAAAAAGAAGATAACCTGGCTTGCGCAACCCACGGACGTCCACGAAGTAGTCAAAGTCACCCTTCTAGATTATGACTACCTGATTACAAAGAAGAAGCTCGAGGAAGACGACGACGTGAAGGACTTCATCACTCCAGTAACCGAGTTTCGCGAAGAGGCTCTGGCAGATGCCAACGTGAAAACCCTTACAGAGGGTGATATAATCCAATTCGAGAGAAAGGGATATTACATCTTTGACGGACGTGCAGAAAATGGAAAACTGGAATTCATCAGGATCCCGGATGGGCGCGCGGCCGGTCTAGCAAGCAAGGCAGGCAAAGGTGTCGTGGTCACAGAGAACTCCACGGCTCTGTCAGGAACTGGCCCTCAATCTGAGCCTACTGTAAAGATGTACCAAGTAGACCGGGTGTATGGGGAGGATGAAGTTTCCCCCGTGTCCGGCAGCGAGATGTACAAGCTAGACAATGTGTATGCCTAGATAACATAAAGGGCTGATGTTCCGTGTGTTTCAAGCCAAGCTCACCGGATTCATCGAGACAGAGTTCATTTTTAACAGTTTTGCGAGGTCACTTGGGGGGAGGGGGCTTGTGAGGGACGAAAAACATGAGGGAGTGTAATAGCAACGACCGTTCGGTTACTCTGAATCCCAATCGAGTTCGACGTTTTTGCTTCCATTGGTGGTGAACCTACAAGCCTATCGGTAAGTTCAATCGTGAAAACATCATGGACTGCCCATTATGGTCACAGTCATTCCTAATTGAGCAGAAATCCCCTTTTTTGTATCGAGTCGTAGCTACACTTATGTACACTTTGTCGTCTACCAAGTCTGTCCTTACTGGTACTCGACACTCCAATAGTCATTACTCCAATAGATACTCCAAGAAAAGTGTCAAAATATATAACTCCTCCGAGGTCCTCCGACTTACTCCGGACCTGTTCCGCTCAACTCCGAAGCTTTCGCCTACCAAGTACAACTCCTAACACCGGAGTTACTCGGAGTTGACTCGATATCCAGTAATGTCTCCTTTCTCTTTCGGACCTCCTATTTCCTATTCCGGACATTACGTCGGAGTTACATCGGAGTTCATGCGCTCTGATTTCCGTCAGTATTTTAGACAGTCCGCTTTGTCATCTCTCCCTCAGTTGTTCCACTACCACTGTGCAACTGAGGTTAGTCTTTTAGCTACATCTAGCTTTCCTTTTTACTTATGTTTGTAGTCTGGGTATCTCTACCCCTCCATAGGTAAATAAACAGTTGTTCCACTACCACTGCGCAACTGAGTCTGGGTATCTCTACCCCTCCATAGCACACAGATTCTGACAATCATGTGGAGAAAGTAGGTTCTTATTGACTTGTGCAGCAGATTCTTCCTCTGAGGCTAAGCTTTGCTTTCTCCAGGCCTTTCTCCTTCTCTTCCATTTCGGTTCTCGATCTTTCCTCATTTCCCATTCCTTTGTACTTAGTTCTTTATGTCTTATTCGATTCATGGGACTAGGAGTTTTTGTAACTCGATACCATTTTGACATTGGTCTTGATGATATTGCTTTGAAGTTTATAAAGCATGTCTCTGCAAAGAAATGCAGGTTTGGCAATACATCATTGGAAAGTATCCCAGGATGAATCAAGACATTTTGAACTGAACAAGTGACATAAAGAATAGAAAAGACTTAAGGAAAGTAGACACATAGTTTGAGAAAGCTTCAGAATGGTTTGTTGAAGTTGAAGGAATATGAAAAGAAAGACGAAAATGGAAGAGTCCAATAGAGAGGAACATCTGTGCAAAAAAGAGAATTGTCTTTAAACCATTCTGAGATACCTATGTTTTTCTTCTCCAATGATTGCAGCTCTTCTTTGCCATAGTCTTCTATAATCTCTTCCAAGACATCTTTCCAGGGCCTCATCTGCAAAACCTTGGTAGATTATCTGGCATTCTTTGTCAGTACCATAGATAATGTGATGTTGAATGGCCATTAAGCCCTTGGAAGAAGGAAGAGACTGCCAATAAAGATGAAGCTTGTGGTCCATGATTACCAGCATCATTTCCTGAGAAGGGATTTTGTCAGGATCTCCTGTCACCCTCCAATCACCTTCTTCTAATTTGAGGTTAGGATGAAGAGATTGTAGAAGAAGCTTAGTGTGAGTGGGATTCCTTTGGATCACCTCGAACCCAAACCAGTGAGCTCGGATATGATGAGTTTTGTGATAAGACTGCACCGGAAATGCCCAACCTGCACCTTCATAAATGTCCGCCAGAGGTTACTCATTGTAAGCACAGCTATTGATTCCTGCTTTCCATTGACATTCACTTGGTCTCGACCCATTGGATCTTGACTGGATAAACTAACCTCAGTGTGAGGAAGTTGACCATCTGAGGTTGGATGTATGGATGAGAAAATGAAAAGACCTTTGGGCATGGGATCATTAGGTAGTCTCCCCTGTTCCAAACTCCGAAATTGATGTAATCTGGGTGGAGATGAAGGGGGAGCTCGA
>JBBPTO010000007.1:0-137098 GCA_038094155.1 Pulveroboletus cf. aberrans | reverse complement strand
TCCCCCTCAGCCTCCTCGTGCGTCCCTCCCCCTGTCCCGCACCCGCACCCTCGCCCCAACCCGCCCCTAGATAAAGGTCGTCCACGCCATCTGGCGCCGTGACCCACAAACCTGGCCCGACGGCGCAGTCCCCCCGGACTCGGACGAGTCCCGTGCCATCATATCCGTCCCTTCGTGTGTGTGTTTCAACGTGGTGTCCCCGCAGGGTCCCGCATTAGCACTAATGATATCGATTACATCCCATGTAGAATCCCCTCTGCTCAATCGAATTTTGATCACGTTCGCGATGGAGGCGAGACCTTGGTCGAGTGTAATCAGCGCCAGTCTTTCCTTGATCACTCCAGCCTACCAGGATCACCCCGTCGCCTCTGACGAATAGCATCTCCATCTTTCTTTTTGCGACCTGATTGCACCGTCAGCACCATTCGCATATCCTTCATTCTCCTGTACCTTGACCGTCCCTTGACCCTCAAAATTTCCGTCGACAGGGTCCACGATCATGATTGTCTCCTCGACGTCACTAAGAATGAGGTTCATGTGTCCATCGTATGCCTGTCCTCAACGATCAACGTCGGCGCGCAGAGACGGCAAGCAACACACATGTAGAATCCCTGTTAGTTCACGATCACCGCGTAGTTTCACGAACACACGCTCGCTGAGCGATAGCCGTATGAGATCGAACGGCTCTTGTATGCCTGTAGATGACGGATCCATCCAACCTGTAGTCGGCTTAGTCAGCATCTGCCATTTTGTTGTGAGGCAGCGACGACTTCCCTCCTCGACGTCCACCCATGCCAGTAAGTAGTTTCATCACGCGCCGCTCAGCGTACTCGACACCTTTTGCAGAAACATTACTGTGACTATTGTGACGTGTTTCTAACCCATGATTCGGCCTCAGGTGCGTTTTTCCTCCTGCGACACTCACATACCTCTGACCGTCTGTTAGTCCGAAAGGCCCACAACAGCGGTCGCAACCATCTTGCCAATGTTCGCGACTATTATGCATGTCAGTCAAAATTTCCTTATCCCTTCATCCTTTCTAATTTCTTTCTCCAGCACTCGGACACGATAAGGCTCAAAACATCATTGACCAAATCACTGCCGCTTATGAGACCGGAGGCGGCCCTCCTCCGGGAGGCTTCGGCTTTGGTCCTCAACACCTAGTAGGACCTTCTTCCTTCGGCCCACCCTCTGTTCCATTTGGCGGCCCTCCTGGCTCATTCCGTATGCACTCATTGATCATCTTGACCAACCTTTTCTGACAAACTTTTCCACAGCTCGTCCTCCCTTCCCTCCAGGCATGATGCCGCCCCCGGGAGCCATGGGTCCACCTCCAGGCGGTCCACCGCCATTCCCTCCAGGCTCCATGCCTCCCCCAGGCACTTTCCCTGGTGGTATGTTCGCGACCCTTTGTCTGCGAATTCCCACACACTGATAATTACCTAGGTGCCCCGCCCTTCCCACCCAACGGCCCTCCCAGTGTACCTGGTAACGGGCCTCCTTTCCCTTCCGGGGGTGCATTTGGGCCTCCCCCGGCTGGAGGTGCCTCTGTGCCGACCCCGATTCCTGGTTCGACCAGCACACCTCCAAACAATCCTGGCCCTGGTGGCATGCACCCTGACAGAATGCGGATGATGAGTGGTGGAAGATAACTTGTTTATTATGATATGCTGTTATAGACCAATCTGTGTATGCACATGATAATTTGATGCAAACCCCATTGGCATTGTATCCGGACTGTATTTACTCAGTTATATAGTGTGACGAGCCCGACCATCGTTTCATCACTACTGGTTTCCAAACCTTGAGTTCACACAGTGGAGGTGATTTGCGGCAAATGTCCTACTCATAGTGATGCAGGACTTGCTTGACACCTCCACACAAAACGGTGCCAGTTGGCCAGTTTCAATCATCTGACCAACATCCTGCTCACTATACTTCCCACCACATCGTCTCTTAAGCCGATTGATGAAGATCCTTCTGCCCTAAGAAGGTATCATGGATGACATTCAACATCACAACAAACACCTTACCTTTTCACTTGTTGATCGCCAGATTGGCATCTCTGGTATGATTGTCCACATATGTGCACCTATATAATACCATGAGTTGCCTGCCTTGTCCTGAACAAAACATCAGGTGGATTGGAGCATCAAACTTTAGAAAACACACCTTCTTGGATGGAAGTGTGAAAGTATGGAGGGTTTTGTTACCAGGCATGCTTGCATGAATGTATGCTGCAGTGTCCTGGTTGTCTCTTGGTGATCCCCAGTCAAAGAAAACAGATGTGAATGGACCATCCATCACCACAGGTTCAAATATGAACACCATATCATTAATGATCTGGAGACGAAAACATAGATCATCCATTTGTGCGAGACTGTGCAATCATCAGTTCTGGTCAGCACAATTCCCCTATGTTCCGACTCTTACCTTTCTAGTGAGCATAGCTAGAAAGAAATTAGTCTTAGCATACCGTGGGACGGTTGTGGTTCGTGCTCATGTACGTACTATGTCCTCATCGAGATTCAAGTTCTTCCCCAAGTCAGTCCAGGGGACCTGGCATACAACTTCTGCGCTCTTGGGTGTGCGTGTGGTTGACATCCGCCAGCCATCCTCGAGATTTAAGGTCTTGAACACGTCCAGCTGCTTGTGAGGTCGGCGCGGCGACGGCGCATGCCCTTCGCTAGCAACGACGCGCGTTCGGGGCGAGTGAATGGGTGTCGGTGGTAATCCATCATCGGACTGGCGAACACCGATATCAGAAAGCGATGGGCTTGGGGACGGGTTACTCACTCCCAGTTCTTCGAGGAGCCCGAGCATCGTCCGCCGGACGAGCTTGAGCTTGCGCTCCGCGTTGTTCTGCCGACTGTTTCGCGTGACCTGGTGGTCTTGCACGTTCTGCCGCGCTTCGAGCTCGGCAACGCGGGCTTTCCACATCGTGGCTTCATTGGCCGACTCCACGACCGCGTCGTTGAATTCTTCTCCTATGCGTGCGAGTCTCGCTGCGATCTGGGCCAACTAGTGCGGGATGAATGGTTCGTCGATGTGCCAAGTCAAGCGAACACAGCAGGACACACCTCGTCGAGGCCTAGTCGCATCCTACCTTGGGGTGAGCGCACACCACTGGCATCGACAATTTGTACCACTGGGTTGTCTGACATTGCCAGCTTGCGGAGGGTGGGTGTAGCTGGTTCGGGTCAACAACGAACTACTGGACCTGAACGATCACAAAAAGGCAATAATCAGATTGCTTAGCGGGCTTCTGGGCAGGCATCAGGTTCAGGAGTACCCATTTTCCGGGCAAGTACTATGTAAGTCCTAGCCTAATCATCGTTTCGCGTAATGAAATTATCTCACCTCTGCTTAAATTTGCGCGACGTCCTCGCGATCCCAGTCAGCTTCTGAATTAACATCAACACGCCACCGCTTCCTTTATTGAAATACACCTTATCGATGAGCCTGGGAAGGCGGACCATGGCACAACTGTCTACACGGGCTTTGTCAACGAGGGAACCTATCGTCGACATCCACACTCACATCTACCTTCCTCGATATGCTGACAAGCTGCGCGCTCGATCCTCGGCCCCTCGCATCTACACTCGCAACAGTGAGGATGGTCAACCGGAAGAACGGCTCTTGATCCTCGATGGTGAGCCTGGAGTTGGCCGCCCCGTGGGTAGTCAGGTGGGTCGTGGTCGTGACCTGATTGGCGTTCACATTTTGAATTGATCGACGTGGTGTGCTCATATTGCTCTGTATAGTATTGGGATCGTGACCAGAAGTTGCAGTTCATGAGACAGCACGACATTGACATCTCCATCGTCAGGTACTCGGGCGCTCTTCCCTTTTCGCGGTCCCCGCAGTTCT
Organism: Pulveroboletus cf. aberrans; assembly: GCA_038094155.1. Lineage (NCBI taxonomy): Eukaryota > Fungi > Basidiomycota > Agaricomycetes > Boletales > Boletaceae > Pulveroboletus > Pulveroboletus cf. aberrans. The sequence goes on along the minus strand of JBBPTO010000007.1, from coordinate 133,228 downwards.
AACTGCATTCTTGCGCGGACAGCCCAGCGAACCCGTGGCTTGATTTTTTGTCCCCAGAGAGCGCACATTCGCTCGCTCGAGAATTGAATAATGATCTGGAGGAATACTGTTCTACGTCCCCAGAGGCGGAAGGATTCCCAGGGCTCAAGGCGACATACGGTTTTGGATTGCTTCCCCTTGTCTCAGGCGTTCCCGTATCAGGGGTACTTGAGATAATCAAACAGATCAGCGCATTGCCTCACATATCGGGTATTATCATGGGCACGATGGGCGTGGGTAACGGTTTGGATGATGAGACACTCGAACCCATGTGGGAGGCTCTCCAGCAAACCAAACTCGTCGTTTTCATTCACCCACACTATGGCATTGACCCCAAATCGTTTGGAGACAGAGAGAATGGGCATGTCCTTCCTTTGGCCTTAGGATTTCCATTCGAAACCACGGTCGTAAGTCGACTTACTTGTCCAGAAACCCCGCTTATGAAATTCTAGGCAGTAACTCGACTTATCTTGGCTGGCGTCTTGGAACGTTACCCGAACCTTCGTCTGCTTTTGGCCCACTCTGGTGGCGCTCTCCCACAGTTATCCTCTCGTCTTGCTTCTTGCATCGCACACGATCCGTTAGTTGCAAAACGACTGAAGCACGATGCCAGATACTATCTCGGTAGACTGTACTTTGATGCAGTTGCATATGGGGGAGAGGAACTGAGCTTCGTGAACGACGTCATCGGACGAGCAGAGGTTTACAGCTCTGCAGGGGGAGAGTTCAACCCCGATGTCGGAAGTACCAGGTTGCTCTTCGGCACTGACCATCCGTTCTTCCCGCCTCTTGAAGCCAGTCAGAAGTGGCCCAGTGTCGAAGACAACTTAAAGGCCGTACGGAGCGTACGGAAGTGGGGAGATCCCGCACGTGCTAATGTTCTTGGACTGAACGCGTTGAGGTTGTTCAATTTAGATCGTTGATGTACCGATTACATGTGTAACCATCACTTTGCCACCTGTATCTTGAGACTGAAATCTACGTGTTGCACGGATTGATGAACGGCGCTAGTGCTCAGGATGTCAATCTCTAAAAAACAGAGTGAGTCGAATCAGAATCCCAGTGCTTGCACCACGAACCATTGATTGCCCGCTCCCGCAAATTACTCTCCGTGATGTTCCCACTCGATTCAAACAGGAACTTACGTTTACCTGCCCATTTCTCTTTCAGTTTCCGTGCAACGCGCACGAGCCCCTCCCCTTCTATGTTGTCGAGCATGACAATATCAGCGCCGGCATCAATCGCTTCATCAGCCTCTTCTTCCGAACCGACCTCAACATCGAGAAGGACACTGAACCCTCCGACAGAACGTGCACGTCGGATTGCAGTTGTGATGGAACCTAAAGAGTGCATATTTCAGACGGAACAGGCGGTGCAGAGCGGAAAGACGACTCGCCAGCAGACCAGATATGATTGTCCTTGAGCATGATCATGCTGGACAAGTCATAGCGATGGGGATCGATTCCTCCCACGATCATTCCGTACTTCTCGACCAGACGGAAACCTGCGCAACAGAGAACGTTAGCTGACGGAGGATGTAAAGAACTAACTGCACTACCCGGCGTCGTCTTGCGCGTGCCGGCGATGATACCTTCGTAACCGGATGCCTTAGCAAGGTCCTTGATCCGCTTCGATCTGCCAACCAGGAGCGTTGCTGAGCGTGCTCGATCTCTAAGTGATGACATCGCTCACTTGGTTGCGATACCGCTGCATCTCGCGAGTAGGTTGAGCGCGATTCTCTCGCCCTGCAGGAGGTGTCGTGCTTTGCCTCTTACAGTTGCGACATGCATGATGGGTTCGAACGTCTCCCCCTCTTGTAGGTGCCATTCGACCCTGTGGGAGTTGAGATGATTATTGAACACAGAAGGGGGTGGATAGTTACGTACTTGCAACCGAGACGCTGAAAGACTTCTGTGAAGAAAGGGACGCCAGCAAGCACAGCGACTTGTTTCCCCTTTCCAAAGAGGAAGGCCTCCCGTTCAGCCTCTCCGACCACATAACCTCCCCAGTCAAACGATGGGGTGTCCTCAGCCAGCCAGACGTCGATTTGTGACTTCCAACTGAGCGGTAACAAGTGCGCAAAGTCGTGCATCTTCTTAGGGTCAACAAATCCGAATATTACCCTGTATTGCAGCCTGTTTCAAGCCTGCTCTCCGCCTTAGGCCTCAAGTCTCGGAGTCAAGGCGTTCAAGGGTAGGAAGAAATAGTCCAATTTCCAAAACAAGACACAGGAATAGTTGTGGCATAGTCCCAGTTTATCGTAAAGCTGCGCAAACTAGCCGTACGTCCTACTGGAATGTTCATAACTAAAACCAAGAGGAAAAAGACGACATTCATGTAGATCGTCAACATCAGAAAAAGGCGGTAATAAAGGTGGTGAACACAGCAACCACAGTCAGTAAGCCAGTCTGAGTGTCCGCACCGACGGACGCGGCGCTGGATCCAGTGGGGGTGGTACTAGTTTGCGAACTGGTTGTGGTAGCACCAGAAGTGCCCGTTCTGCGAGACAATTTGGGTGAGTTAAGGGCATTGAACTTTGGACCAGATGCTCACTGAGTTGACCCAGAAGACGCCCCAGAAGATGCCCCAGACGTTCCAGATGTCGTAGATCCACCGGAAGAAGTTGCGGTAATGTTGAACTGGTCTGACTGAGCGAGTAGACTATTGATGTGCTGAGCATCTTGAGCAAGGTCGACGCGGAAGTTCGAGCCCGAAGGCCAGCCTCCACTAGGTGCGGTGCATACGTAGCTGCCAAGCGTTCCGTCGACGAGAGAATCCAGAATTTGGCTATATTGGATACTCTGTTTCTTATTTTAACTTTTTTTTTCGCAGATATGCAGACACAAGGCTTACCTGATTTTCCAAGACTATTGTAAAATTGAGAGGGTCAGTGTCCACCCGCTGCCATGTCAGAACGTTGGGACCGGTGGTGTTCCAACCTTGGCTGTCGCCAGGGTAAGTAACCCGGTACGCAAAAGCCGAGGAGATGGCCAAGAGGATGTTGGCGAAGACATGCATGCTGAGACGCGTGGACGGGGTGTAGGTGAAAACAAGTAAGCCAACGGTCCAGATCCGAGGTCATACTTATATCGCCGACTGGGCGGTGCGATCTATCAGAGAAGCGAGCCCCTTGCGGTTCCCACGATCTACGGCAGACTCAGTTATCGGAAGTTCTCACTAGATAGTTTCACACTCGCCTCCTTACATGAATATTTGAATCTGTATGTCGTGCGCTCAATACACAAGTGTCCGTTTACGGTTGCGAAAGACAGACCACTCCTCGTCAACAAAAGTTTCCGACCCTTTGGCGTGCCTGTGCCGCGGAGGTGGCTGAGTCTAGGCGCTGGCCAACGTGATCTCGGCATCCGCCCAAAGGTCCCTTTGGCCCCAATATCCTGTGATCGCAGCGAAGGTCATCCAGCAGGACGCATCCGACATGTTCTCTGCCAGCTCGAGTCTGGATTCCCCATCGTTCTTTGCGTCCTTGGTCCTATGTATTTGAATCAGCCCGAGGCAGGCACGGGCGAGATTGCGCAGTAGGTTCATCTCGTCAGCAGACAGTTGATCTTCTACTTTGATGAGAAGAGCGAAAATCCACCGTGCATGGCTGATTGAGATAGTCGTTCGTCGATCGCTAGGATTCTGCAGGTGGATGTTTATCCAGTGTGTGAAGTACATCAGAATATGAATCGACATCCGCTGTGTTGAGGATTTAGCAAAGAGGCGGAATTTAAGATTAAAAAAAAAAGATATCATACATGATCGATCTCCCTTAGGTGACCTGGGGTGACATCTGGGGGCGAGAGTGACTCGGTTGGTCCTTTTTGAGTTTCCTCCAATAAGACGTCAACTGTGTATGTTGCATTCGGTGATTCCACGTTTGGAACAGGGATGAAAGTGCTCGATTCGTGTGGAATCCCAGGTAACTCACGGAGTGAGGGAATCGGAAGCGGAGAACGTTCTTTTGACTGCACATTATAACACCTTGTCGCGTCCCCGGAGAGAACAATCTCAGTGGGCTTCGACATGCCGAGTTTCCTCCGAGCAGATCGGTCCTCTGGTCTCCACACTGACTCGGGATAACCAGCGAGGTACTTCCACCACGCATCCCTATCTTTCTTCTCTGGGATTAATCTTCGTCCTGAATATGCATGACCGTGGCCGACGTAGAAGGGTGCCTGCGACAGGTTCTATGCGATATGAATATAAGAGGTATATCAACATAGAAGCGCCATACTTTTCTCATGTTGGAGAAATGGGTTCGAAACGCGACCCTCCACTCCTCACAGGGAAGGAGGTTTGTGGCCGAGGGTGTAGACGTCTGTACGACCTTCTCTTCAGATGTTTCATACGGATTTCGCACTCGAGTGATATGAGGTAACCGACGCGCGTCTCGCCTGAAAATTTGGTGAGTATAAGTGGGATATACGGCGGAAACGAGGTACTACCTAACCAAGAACAAGTATTGCATACCATCTTGTGGCTCTTGATCATAGTCATGCGGGAGGTTTGCGACTGGGAGGATCTGCCTTCCCGGTGCTATTTCTTCTGAGTCAGAGTCGCTCAATTCATCCCTTTTGCGCTTGTTCACCATCGCGTTCGGGGATAGCAACAACTCCTCAAGTAGAAGTGCGCGACGGCGTGAGAAAACACGTGGAGGCTAGCGCATCCAATGTACTAAGAATATTGATATCCTTACCTTTCGCTAATACCTCTCATGGTCGCCGAGGATGACGTTGACCTAGAAAGTCTGCAGGCTCAGGTTGACATGGCCATGTCTTTCGCGCATGATCTAGTGACATCTTGGATAGAACCTACTCACCCTGCGCAACTTAGCTCTGGTGGCTTTGATGCATCACAAATACTCGAGGAAGAACTACGTCGGCCTCCAAGGTACCGACAGTGTTATGCATATTGGGGATTCACAAATGATATCTACATAGATTAGGCGTTGGGGCATCTATTCCGATGGCACAACCAATGGCACACGAGGCTTACAAACTCAGTCGTAGACTGAGGAAGCACGGTGCAAAAAGCGAAGGTGTCATGGGATCACAAAGCGAAGGAGTCTTGGGATCTGATGATGAGGAGCACAAAGGGAGACCAGCAAAGCGGAAAACGAAGGTGGACCCCTTTGGATACGAAACCAGCAAGAAGAAAAGAAAGGCCAACTTAGAGACCGATCCACATTTATTCACCGGGAGTGGTTGTGACCCCCCTCTTGCTCTGTTAGAGTCTTCGTCGTCAGGGGGGCCCAAAGACCACAGTCAGATATCCATTTCGTCTTACAATGTGGTCAATAATAGAACCTCACTAGGTTTGTCCTCAGGGAAAGATAAGCAAGAGATTGAACAAGCTACTCAGCGGTCCTACGCGATTGAAGAGCAGCGGTCAACGACGTTAGTCTCCTCTCCGTCTGTGAGATTGCCGGTCCAGGCCACTTTTTTCCCGAGTCTAACATGTACCAATGCTCCCCCACTTTCGGAGCCGTCTCGAGAAACCTCTGGTGCGCCCACAATCTTTTATTAATAATCCATATCTTTACCTCATTCTTCCTTAGACCCGCAAGCCCCGGTTCCGGCAAAAATGATAGCGGTTTGGGAGCCCAGTCGAGCAGGGGTTAACGCCACGCTCATACATGATAAAGCTAAGCCGTTTGGCATCCCATTGCTAAATCTCGATGGCCCACCGGGACTCACTGATGAACCGGGCGACGCCAGCGAATTGGCCAACCCCAGAAAGAAGCGAAAAAGGCGTAAGAAGAGGAGAACTCGAACGATAACCGGTACGGGGGACAACTCGCATTGAGTGTGTACGTCATAAATCAAGACTATTTTGAGCCTTACATTAACTGTTCACCAGCACGTTGTTATCCGGGTGCCTCATGCGTGTGTGGACTTCGAGGCTTCCTGCCTATATTATGCGCGCGCCCAGTATCTATTATGCGGATTGGCCACTGTTTATCCGCTGTTAATATGCGGTTGGTTTCCGATCCAAAGTATGGTATGCAGTACATCATGTCTGTCCCAGGAATAATAAATACGCAACACCCGTAGCCACGTTGGTGTGATGGATCATCGTTTCTTCGCTCCAGCCCGAACAACAGTACTAGTGCCTGTGCCCCTCCGACTGTCGTGAGAACCTTTCCGTGAGCCACGTGGATTGTAGTGTTCCACTCCAGGACGGTTATGACTAGATCGCCGGCTGTTGGTAGGGGTGGGTCTCGGAGAGTAGGTTGGAGAAGTTAGGTGCCGAGTGCTTCCGCGGCTCGGACGTTTAGCAGAAGAGTGTCCAGCACCAGCACGAGGTTTTGACGCCTGTAAGTATTGCCGCTTCTTCCTGCCAAGCAAGATTGGCCAAAGGCAGGAAAGAAACTTTGACGTCCCTGCCTTGGCCAGCCGAGTAGCCTTCTGCTGCTTTTTCCACTTCCGTACCGCTTTGGCTTCACGCATCTCACGGATTCCCTCCTTCCGAAGACGTTCGTTTCCGCTGAACGTAGCACGCCACTTCACGAGCCAGCCATGCACCGTGGAAGCCTTGGGACGACTGCGCTTCCGACCATCTGAGTGATAATGCTATCGGAATTGAGAACATGGTAAGCGAAGAATCGCGTAAGATCGACTTACAGAAGACTTCCATTCGATTTGAAGCATCCTTCGCTAAAGCTAGCCAGACAAAAGTATGGTCCTTTGTAGGGTAAAACTTGAGTGTGGTGACCAGTTTTGTATGACCGTCGACATGGGTCCATACTAGTATTTATGGACCTTGTTACGTGGACTCTAGAGCATACCTTTTGCGTGTGGCAAGATATCTCCGACTTCCCAACGAACAATTAACGGGGAGGCCTCGTTGCAGATTCTGGTTCCAGACTCCTCACTGCCACGTTTGCTTGTCTTTCGCCACCGCCCACTGTGCTGAACGCATGCGACTACCGACCCATTGACACGTTTAACGTTCAAGGCACTGGACCTTGTAGTTCCGACAGCCTCGTTATATTCCCGTAGAGCCTCGTGGAGGTCATGCTAGCGACGCTTTTAAACTACGTTTTCAGCAATGTGGTGGAAATGCGTCTGACGCGTGGCAAACGTTTGGCGAAAGGAGGCCGGAGAGCCGGAACCAAATGGAATGGAACTTATGGAAGACTCGTCAAGCTTTTCGGGGGACAGACGAAGTAGAGGCAAGTTGGTCTATGAACCTGAAACATTGCTGCATAATATCATTGCGCTCTACTTAGATCTGCGGGTCAACACGGCAGCATATCGGAGTCCCACGATGCACCCGGAGTCATAGCGTATGTTGCGGGCAATGCATGCGGAAACCAAGTATGCTCGCTGCAGTGCATTCATGCAAGCCTCAGGGGAGCGAGAGTCAGGCTGATATGTTGATCTTCAGCAGGCTAACATATGCAGTTCGGGACTCGGGCGCGGCTACCTTAGACATCCGGCATCCCTTTGCGAAAAAAAAGGGTACAAGTCTTGTCGTTCGTCACACTTGCCAGTTATAGCCCATTTTCTTGCACAAAATTGCCTAAAATGGCGGACATAAGCAGAACACAGGATTACTTCAGCATTTCCACCGGATATACGGGACACTTCACGGTGCGTACGCGCTTTTCAACGTTCTGTCCGTTTCGTTTCTGAAAAGTCACCATGAACCGTCATTGCGTCACACCCGTCATGTCGGTGGCGATGAACGCGCCTCTCTACATTTCCTTTCTGGGCGCTCGGAATGGGGCATCGCATTTCGACACTCCTTCTCTGCGGAGGCTCCTGGCTGTGAAATTCGATCTCTTCACACTGCCATTGAAGTTCGTTGGCGGACCCAAGGTCAGAACGCGCTGACGCCAACGGTTACTGGATCCTCCGAGTTGCCTAACGCTGCCAAAATATTCGAACATTTACGGAACTACAAAACCAACAATGTATCGCAGCGTCGATTTGGGCATTCCAACAGGAATTCCGGATTCTTCAGGCTGCGATCATGGGCTGGAAGAACGTCGACACAATCATCCCGGGTAGACTTTTCCTCGGAAAGTATGACGCTTATTTTCTCCGCAATATACTACCCCCTGATGCATTTTATTGCTAGTATCCATGCAGCCAGGTCACCGCGGTCATTAACAGAACGTCGGGTTACCCATATTGTATCCGTTTGCAACGATCCAATTCCCGCAGAAATCCCTGAATCCGGTATCGTTCATCTACGAATTCCTGTCGAAGATGTCGACTTTGCCGACATCTTGATCTGGCTCCCCACTGCTTGCCAGTTCATAGAGCAGGCCGTTTCAAATGGAGGCATTGTTCTCGTCCATTGCAACCAAGGTCTGACTCGGAGCGCGGCTGTAGTCGCCGCATACTGTGTGTCCTCTCGATCCATATGCTTCTCTTTCCTAACACAATGTAGTGATGTTTACGCGCCGAATTGATGCTACACAAGCGATGTCAGCGGTTCGACAAGGTCGGTCGGCGTCGTATTGCCAGTCACCTGACCCTAATCAGACCCTGTGTACAGCGCGCGAGCAAGTATGGTTTAGTGCTGGCTTCCATGAACAACTCGTCCTATTTGAGCTCTGCCAATACCAGCCAAGTCCAGCTTGTCCATATTATGTTGGGTGGCGCCAAAGACTGGATGCCCATCTAGCAGGACAAACTTAGATTCATATACCTTGCATCCTCACGAACAGTCGATAATTGACGTTCTGATAGGAAACGTCAAAAGTATGGCGCATCACTTTATGCCACAGGAACCCTCTTTACTGTACAAATGTGACTGTCGCGGCCTAATTGTGTTTCGAAGGATCCTTTATCCCTTGTTTCACTAACTTTGTTCCATCATTGTTTTGTGCCATTGTACTCATCGTCAATGTTTTACATTACTTTTCGCACCTCACTAGCTTTGCATCTCATCCCAGCCTGTTACCACTGTCATCCCACTGATCCGTCCATAGCATGGTGTTCCCTTTCTCTTGGTCACAATAGATTGTGTTTTTCTTCTCATGCGAAAGATTCGGATGACTTCAACTGCCTGTATCTGGTCAAAGAATTGCGTCGATCTCACGTTCGGCTTGCTGATATAGGGGCCAGTGATTAAGTTCTTCGAGTCCGTGAGTTCCACGTGCCAGCGAAGGCCGCCACCATCAATCGCATGGCTAACAGGACTCTACCCCGCACTTCGTGCACGTAGTGATCGAGCATCTTTGAACCATTGATCATCGCGATGTACCCGATCATTGAAACCGAGTGTTCTGTGGCATACATCGATGGACAGGCATAGTCCAAGCTGACGATCAGCATGTGCGTATAACGCTGCAAAGACAACTTGGAAACCTGATCATCGTTTGTGAAAACCTGTGGTGGGGGTAATTGTAGAAACAAGTCGAAAGCTGGTAGTATACGATTTACGAGAATACCGACTTGTCCTAAGTTTCGTTCATGCCAGTAGCGGTGTGCAGCTTCAGGAGTTGACTCATCCTATCATTTACGGCTGCAAAAACGTGAGAGACGGGCTAATATGACTCGCACCGGGTTTCCGTAGCACATGACACGTATAGCTGAGTTGTCGAGTACGTGGAGTATCGGACACGCAAAGTTTAAAGCTTCAAATTGGTGCGTTGCTCTGCAATTGCCAGCTGCATTGTGACATGGGAATGCTTTGCCACTTGCGGAGTTCAAAAGCTGGCTCTCACACTTTACCCTGCCAAACAGCAAACTCGCTCTTTACCTCCGGTCTACAACTCGACAAAACCACTCGTCTTTCTTCCCTTCGCCGCAACGCACAATGGGTCTCTCGGTCTCACGTCTTCTTTCCACCCTGTTTAAGAATAGGGAGATGCGTGGGTATCGTGTCTTGAAAGCGTACAGTCGCATTAATTGATGTCGCCATTTTCTCTAGGTATTTTGATGGTACGAACATAGAGTGCCCTTTGTACCGGGCGAGCTGATCAATTTATCTACGTAGGTTGGTCTTGACGCCGCCGGTAAAACCACCATCCTCTACAAGCTTAAGCTTGGCGAGATTGTGACCACGATTCCTACGATTGGTAAGGCGTATGATTTGCTGTGTTTGGCTCGACGTTCTTACAGTCTGCAGGCTTCAATGTCGAGACGGTTGAATACAAGAACATCTCGTTCACTGTGTGGGATGTTGGAGGACAGGACAAGATCCGCCCTCTTTGGAGGCACTGTACGTCATCGGCATCTCGTGTTGCTTAGCCCTCGTTCAATGATGTACCTCAGATTTCCAAAACACACAGGGGATTATCTTTGTGGTCGATTCGAATGATCGGGAACGTGTCTCTGAGGCCCGCGAAGAGTTGCAACGGATGCTGAATGAAGACGAACTTCGGGATGCTCTTCTCCTTGTCTTTGCCAACAAACAAGATCTTCCCAACGCCATGAACGCTGCTGAAATTACCGACAAACTTGGGCTCCAAGCTCTTAGGCAGCGGACATGGTATATCCAGGTCAGTGACTAGACATGTAGTCATGTGATCGAGAATCAGATGGTTGACGTGGAACTTGTCACAGGCCGCTTGCGCCACATCTGGTGATGGGCTGTACGAGGGTCTGGAGTGGTTGGCGACCAACATCAACAAACGGAGGGCATAAACTAGTAGATATCTTATGAGTTTGTTCCGTATGTGCGCTCGGCCAGTCATCTCCCTTCATGACGTTGAATGATACATCGTTTTTTTTTTACTATTAAATCACCGCTTGTCACTCGGGGCTCGTCTAGCTTCCCGTGTCTTTATGATCGTCAAGATTGCGAGCGTGTTTTTACTTGCTGTCTCATTGCAAGTATGCTATAGATATTCATACCTTCTATCATCATACTAGCTGGAATAGAGGGTGATCTTTTAACTAAGGATTAGGTGTATGTGAGGCTCATGCGGTGCAATGTCTCGGCCTCCTTCCTCCGTTTCTCCCCTCTCTCCCTTGAGGCATTATCGCGTCGGGTAGCTGCATACCTGGCGAGTTTCTCCAACAGCGCTTGCAGCCTCTTTGGTTTGACCTCGCTGTATGATGCTTGGCGAACACTCGGACTCATATAATCTTGCACCGTATCTGTGAGTATTAGCTCGGCCATCTACAAGTGTGGTTATTGCAGGGAACGATGGTAGGATAAGGGTGCATACGGAGTGTAACTCGGTGAACGATGAATTGAGGTGCGCTCTTCCTATCCGCGTGATTTCTCCCTCTAGGAACGTCATGTCGGTCACCATATTGGCAATTCCATTCTCGTTCATCGCTTGTACTTTCGGACCGATCATGAAGTTCTACGTTGCATCCGTACGTATCAACCACAGGATCATTAGCAATGCAAGCATCTTACCATGAAACACTCGGCGATGTAACCCACAGCACCCTTGTAGGCCTCGTCCTTGTAGGTATCCTTGAGTGCAAGAGAGTCCACAACGGTGGTTAGCCAGTTTACGAGCTCGTAGAGATACATGCTCGGCGTCTCTTCGCGGTCCTGTGGCGTCCAGTCGTACTCAGATAGATCAAAGAAATCGTCTAGCTTCGAGGCGATGAGCGCTGTAATTCGTCTTCGAGATCGTTGAAAAGGCTCTGAGAAGGGTGACGAAGCGAGACGGATCATTCCTCCTCGTTGCGTAGACCTATCAAAAGTATGTACACTCCACCAGTCATTTAACGATCGACACGAATTACCTGAGATCAGTGAGCGATCGCCCAAGTTCAGTGCAAGCGACTTCAAAGTATTCCAGATTGGTCACAATCTGTGCGATCTGCGAGAGTACTGATGTACTTTGAAGCCGTTTGCTTATGCTATCAGAGATGTGGTTTGACAAGAGGTTATCGAGTGACTAAAGGCCAGCTCTCGTAAACAAAGGAAAGACCAAGATGAGCATATAGCCTTACCCGACTCAGTAGGTCATCGATGTTACTGTGGTGTTGTGATACGCCTTCTACAAAGTGATAAAATTGTCGAATGAACGCTCGGATCTGTAGATGTGATTGGCGATACGCGTCATTCGGGGTTCAAACCTACGTCTTGACAACAGAGGTAAAAGCTTTGCGACCAAGGTAACGTGAGTGGTATGGAGCCCCTGAAAATGGTTGAATACATTGCCAGTCGCAAGTGGTCACATTACTTGGTCAATTTCTCCTTTTCAGAAGCGCTCAGCCATACGCCATCGAGCACAGAATCTCGCTCAGATGAGGTAGTGACATGCATCGGCAAATAGTCATCTTCGAGCACAACCTAGAATAAATTTCGCTGTGAGACAAGTGAGACCAAAATCCAGATAGTTCGCACCGAATCCAACTTCCTGCTAAACTCTGTTTCGAGTAGCCCCGTGTATTTCTCGAACAAAGCGAGCGTTAGGGAATGAAGAGAATGTGTCAAATAAGAATAGGACTGCAACGGGGTCATTGATGTCGCGCCAAAGGTACAATACCGGTGATTACCTCAAGGGTCATAACAAATGACGTTAAGTATTCTTTGACTCTCAGAAACGTGTCTGGATCCTTCTGCTCCACCAAAGCAGAACCGATGACCGAGGACAGTCGAGACACGACTGCATCCCAGAGCTCCTCGACTTCTCGTTCAGAACGGAAGCCAGAAGTGGTCTCTAACACGTGGGATTCTATAATGAAGAAGCCGCATATTTCTTCCAAAAGGGCTGGTAGGGAAGACAGGGAAAGTGGCGAGGGAAGGATCAGGTCCGACTGGGCCTAAGTAGAGCATCAGGAACGTCCACGAATCACGACAGAATTGGCAAACCCTGCGATCAGACTGGTAAGAGGTGCGCAGGTCGTCAAGAGCATCCAAAGAAACATAAATATGGACGCATTGGTATAACGGCTGAAAGTCGACTCCGATCTTGTTCTTGTCCAAGACGTTGTCTGTGCATCATGACACTTAGAAAAGAAAATCAATTCGATACAGACAGGACGCACTGTCAGTTCTCTCATGTGTTACCAATTCAACCGCACTGCCGACGCGACTTGACCTCAACATTGGATCCTTTTCACGTCGGGATCTCCACTTTCGCGCACGTGCATCCATAGCTTCCATCGCCAACCTCCCAACGCTGGCAGTGACATTTCTGATCTCCAGCAACCATTGTTTCATCGACGCTGTAACGGCGTTTTGGATCTGAAGTCGAAGTGAGGGCAGAGAGGATAATATATGCTGGTATAACGGGGTTTGCGATAGCGACGTCAACGGCATGGTCTGAATATCTTCCAAAGACTGGAGACTGCTGTTCAGTGCGACCACACTAGACAGTTCTCGTTTCACTTACTCGCAAAGCACTCCAAAACCTGCCTTCTTTGATCATGTCGCCAATGCGGTCGATAACATCGAGAAGCTTCAAGCAAGCTTGAAGGTTTTCTATCGCTTCATCTAGATTGGAAGCCGTCTTCTTTGATTGCAGCAAGGTCCTCTTCTTTTCGACGAGTCCTTTTCCAAGCTGGTCAACGCTGTCGTCCAGAGTCACGATCTTCTCGCGGAGGCTAGTAGTGTACGACTTGATTGTAAAGAGGGTGGAGATGGAAGAGGTGAACTCTTGATAGTTTTCTGTGCAGATACCCTCTATCTCTGCGTCCTTTGCCTCGATGAGCGCTTGAAGGTTGCGGAGATAGACCTCCTGTTGTCGGCTTGCATGGATCTGTTTGATAATGGGACCGAGTTGTTCCAAGTTCTCAGAAGAGGAAGACGCATCAAGGAGATGTATTTGTTGGAGCTGCTGGTCAATGCTTTCTTGAGTGTACTGTTCACGACGTCGCGGCATTTTTGTGTGATGGTCTTGGCTGGCGGTTGTTTGGCGACGGCCTTAGATCCAAATACCGTCTTGTATTCGCCCCATGAGAGCCTCGAGCATCCGAGTCTCCACCACCATCAGCCGGTACGATGCCTGACATAAAGTTCCGGGTGGGCGCAGTGTGAGTCCCTACTTTTTTTTTTACCGACTGTGATCGACTTATAGGCTAGATTGTTCGATATGGATGGCACTCTGGTCGATTCGACCACTGGCGTGATCGGCGCCTGGACTACCTTTACAAAGACATATCCTGGGCTCGACGTGGAAAGGATCCTTGATAGTAACCATCCGACCGTTCAACTCGATCACGCTGACGTCCAAATTGCTTCCTTCAGGCTCACACGGCGTGAGGACCAAAGACAATCTTGCGAAGTGGTGTGGCATCGTCAATCCGGAACTGCTCAGGGTCTTTAGGTTCCGTTTATCTATTACCTGAACTTGTCTGATCGTGGATGCTCGACCAGGATGAAGCTGACCGGTTCGAGCGAGCTATCATCGAGTCGGCAGAGAACGGCATCAAGATGCTTCCTGGCGTACACTCTATCCTCGACAATGCGAGTCACAATACCACCCCGCGCCCACTCGACGAATCATTAACTGCATACTCTAGTTGGTGCCGGCAAAGAGCAAACCGAACCAGCGATGGACGATCTGCACCTCTGCGACGAGAGCGTACGCTTCTGCTGCCTTGAGCGCAGCAAACATAACTGCTCCAGACAATTTCGTGACAGCGGATGACGTCCACAAAGGGAAACCAGAGTAATACTTCCCTCGTTCGCTGTTCGACATATAACAATTCTCCAAAGTCCAGAGCCGTACCTGCAGGGGGCTGCTGCGTGCGGCGTCAGGGCTACTGATTGTGAGTAATTTCACTCTTCAAGTCAGGCAATCGACGTATTTCATGATGAGGTGTCGTCATAGAGGATGCACCTGCTGGAGTTGTGAGCGGCTTGGCCGCCGGGTCGAGGGTGATCGGTCTTCTGACTACCCATTCAAGGGAGCAGATGTTAAGGGCTGCCGAGAATGCATCCGAAGGCCGCTTCTACTTAGTGCAGGACTTGTCTAGGTATTCTGGTCGGGTCCATTGTTCGCATGCCGAAGCCCTGACGTCGCAACAGTGTTTCGATGGTCCTCGTTGACATGGGCCAAGGTGTGGAGATAACTGCCATGCTAACTTAGGATAGATTCCGTTAAGATGACACGTAGAGACCAGGGCGGGACGGCTAAATAAGACTCTAGAAATACCATTAGTTCCCCGCGGACCAATTGCTGTCAGTAACTTATTAAAAACACCTCCAGAGTATTATATCGGTGCGGAAATCACAACGAAAATAAGACCGGGAGCTAATGCTAATATTCGGCGCCTTCCTCGGCTTCGACATCTGCCGAGTCGATGCCCACCTCTTCATAATCTTTCTCCAGTGCAGCAAGATCTTCCCGGGCCTCCGAAAATTCGCCCTATGATGTGGTGAGGTATTGATCTGCGAAAAAGGGACAAGAGACGCCGTACTTCTTCCATTCCTTCGCCAACGTACCAGTGTACGAAAGCGCGTTTCGAGTACATCAAATCAAACTTGTAATCTGGCGCGGCGTCAACGATGGCAGAACTTACTGTTCCGGCATCAATAACTTACCAAGGCGACTCCAGGCAACAGATATAGCAGTAGTACTGCATCGAAAGGTCAGTTGAAGGATGGCCCTAGAGTTTCAAGGACTCGCTTTGACAACATGCAGAGGCTGCGGCTCGTCTTCGCAAGGTCACCAGTAGGAATGTGAGCCGGAGGTTCGTTGCAAATTCCGAGCTTGAAACCTGTGGGACACCAATCCACGAATTGAATGGTCCTCTTTGTCTTGATGGTCGCAACCGCCGCTTGGACATCCTTCGGAACGACATCCCCGCGATATAGTAGAGCACACGCCACTAATCTCGAGGGATTAGTACGTCATTATAGGTAATTACGTTGCCGACCTACTATATTTTCCTTCTTTGGGGTCACATTTCACCTGAAGAAAATCAGGGTCAATAGATGATGGTACCTTCACGGTGAGCAACAATACCATTTGATGTCCGCTTTCGAAGCAAGAGAAGGTCATCTCGTTCACCGAATTCTGCTCATGGGTAGCTTTCTCAGCGGAAAGCAATGGTGCATAAGTAGCAAGCGGAAAATGGATACGCGGGAAACTGTCCGGTTTTTAGGAAAAGATTAGCGACAAGGTTGGATCACCCACGGGACCAGATTCGTCTGAAACTCAGCTAGGTCGACATTCAAGGAGCCGTCGAATCGCAGGGAAGCAGTAACGGAGGAAACAACCTGTGCGATCAGACGGTTCAGGTTGATGAAGCTTGGTTGCGCAACGCCAAGACTCTTCTTGCAGATAGAGTAGATGGCTTCATTATCGACCTGTTACAAGCATGCGTCACATCAACAATTAACGGCTCTTTTCACTTAGGAATTACCATGAAAGAGCAGTCCGAATGCTCAAGAGTCGTGTGGGTCGTGAGAACGGAGTTGTATGGCTCGACAACGGAGCTGGACAGTTGGGGGGCAGGGTACACGCAGAACTCCAGCTTGGACTTCTTTCCGTAGTCGGCTGAAAGTCGTTCCAATAGAAGTGCGCCGAAGCCCGATCCAGTGCCACCACCGAAGGAGTGGAAGACGAAGAAGCCTTGCAAACCAGAACAGTTGTCGGCAAGACGGCGCAGCTTATCCATGACGGGGTCAATGAGCTCCTTTCCTACGGTGTAATGACCACGAGCATCTGCGATGGGACGGCGATCGAGGAGCGATGAGGAGTCTGTGCATTCTGGTACCTTGGTATATGCTTACAATTGTTGGCGGCATCCTCCTTGCCAGTGATCAGTGTCTCAGGGTGGAAGAGTGACCTATAAGTGCCGGTCTTGACCTCGTCCACAACACCGGGCTCCAGGTCAATGT
The DNA here is from genome assembly GCA_038094155.1 of Pulveroboletus cf. aberrans. Classification (NCBI taxonomy): domain Eukaryota; kingdom Fungi; phylum Basidiomycota; class Agaricomycetes; order Boletales; family Boletaceae; genus Pulveroboletus; species Pulveroboletus cf. aberrans. The sequence goes on along the minus strand of JBBPTO010000007.1, from coordinate 116,467 downwards.
AGAGCGAACGAGGCACATGTTTGCCGGAACCAGTCTCGGAGAAGAAAGTAGAAAAGCCTTGATCAGTCGCACCGGGGTCTGTGACGCGCCCGTCAGGCTGAGGGGCGGGGGTATTTAAATTTCTGCTGGAAAAGGAGACGAAGAAAGCGTACGCTGAGGCCGTGTTCCAAAGTGTAGAGCTCCCCTGGAGCATGGTCAGTTGGTGAGGGTCACGAACATGTCATAAGCTCACAGCATGCGTTGCCGATTTGGACGCCAGCTTGGCCGACATGAAGAGAAATGACTTCGCGCATGATGGGGAGCTAAACAGTGGTGCGGGTAGGGGACAAGGAATGTATATCAACCCTCCCCAGCAAATTTGTTGGGATCGGAACTCGTTTTGGAAATATCATCGGCCCAATCCTCTCGGAACCGGAATTCAGACTTTCACCAACGTGAGGTCGAAAATCAAATTTGCATGCGTTCCGGTCAAGGTATCGTAAATTTCGTCAAGGATGGCGGAAAGACATTACAGAAACGACTAGCTTCGTATGGGAACCAGAAGAAATCATGCAAAAGGTGAACGTGCAAAAAGGTCGTGCATCTAGTACTCCCCACCCTCTTCGACGTCAGCAGAGTCGATCCCAACCTCCTCGTAGTCCTTTTCAAGAGCTGCCAAATCCTCACGTGCTTCCGAGAACTCACCCTCTTCCATACCTTCACCAACGTACCAGTGGACAAAGGCACGTTTAGAGTAAAGGAGATCGAACTTGTGGTCAAGACGACTCCAAGCGCTCGAGATGGCTGTTGTGTTGGACAACATACACATGCTGCGGGACACCTTGGCAAGATCGCCGCCGGGGATGTGAGCGGGAGGTTCATTGCAAATACCGAGCTTGAAACCGGTTGGGCACCAATCCACGAATTGAATGGTTCGACGGGTCTTGATGATGCTGACTGCCGCATTGACGTCCTTGGGGACGACATCACCACGGTAGAGCAGTGCACAGGCCACTGATAATCCATTCAGCAAATGACTAATACAGGGCATGGTCGGACGTACTGTATTTGCCCTCGCGAGGGTCGCACTTGACCATCTGATTACCGGTCTCGAAGCACGAAAAGGTCATGTCTGCGACCGAGTTTTGTTCGTGATGAGCCTTTTCCGCAGAGATGATAGGAGCGAAAGTTGCCAACGGGAAATGAATACGAGGGAAACTATGAGACGGTTAACAAAAGTACCGTAACAAAGCACGCCGTAAAGGACATACGGAACCAAGTTGGTCTGGAATTCGTTAAGATCGACATTAAGGGAGCCATCGAAGCGCAAGGAGGCAGTGATTGAGGAGACAACCTGAGCGATCAAGCGGTTCAGGTTGGTGAAACTAGGGGACGAGATGTTGAGGTTCCGCTTGCAAATATCGTAAATGGCCTCGTTGTCGACCTTGTTGGATGGGATGTGAGTAAGCAAACCACACGAGAATACGTAATGTGTCAACTGACCATGAAAGAGCAGTCGGAATGCTCGAGGGTGGTGTGGGTCGTCAAGACGGAGTTGTAGGGCTCAACGACGGAGTTTGCCATCGTCGGAGCAGGGTACACGCTGAACTCCAACTTGGATTTTTTGCCGTAATCGGTGGAAAGACGTTCGAGAATGAGAGCACCAAAGCCCGATCCAGTGCCACCACCAAAGGAGTGGAAGACAAAGAATCCCTGTAGACCGGCACAGTTGTCGGCGAGACGACGAACTTTGTCCATGACATTGTCGATCTGCTCCTTGCCAATAGTGTAGTGACCCCGGGCATCTTGAATGGAAGGATGAGAAAAGATGGGATGGAGACAGGACAAAGGACATACAGTTGCTTGCGGCATCCTCTTTACCGGTGACCAGAGTCTCTGGGTGGAAGAGACTGCGGTAGGTGCCAGTGCGAACCTCGTCGATCACGTTGGGCTCGAGGTCGATGTAAAGAGACCGAGGGACGTGTTTTCCGGACGAGGTCTCGGAGAAGAACGTGCTGAAGCCATCGTCGTTGGAAGAGGGAGAGCCCTCGACTAGACGGCCATCGGGCTAAAAGAGTCGGATCAGAGGTGACCGGAGACAGCAGCGGAGGGACAGGATTACGCTGAGACCGTGTTCGACGGTATAGAGCTCCCCTGCGAGGACGGATCAGAAGGAGACGCGAGCGCGACGCGTGACGATGGGACGTACAACAGGCATTTCCGATCTGGACACCGGCCTGACCGACATGAACTGAGATGACTTCACGCATGACTAGAGACTTGTGAGGGGACGTGAGGCGGGGGGGACGCGACGACGCGTGCGCACTTACTGGGGAGAGGCGAGGATGGGTGGTGGCGAGATGGATGGGCCAAGGGTTAAAAAGGACGAGAAACACATGGTCGTTATCTAAGCATTCGCACGGTCGGCTAGTTTATGCCATGATCACGTTCAGGCCGCTCGCAGGCGCGGTCGGGGCGGCGAGCACGGTCCCACTCGCGTATCTGCTCCAGCTCGACGACGTGCGCATCCTCCTCGACTGCGGCTCCCCGGACTGGGCTCCGGACCGGCCCGCACATCCAGACGCCTACTGCGCCGCCCTGCGAGAGTGCGTCACGCGCCCGCGTCCCCGTTCCCGTCCCGTCTCACGTCCCCCCTCACAGCTCCGCGCCCACCGTCGACCTCGTCCTCCTTTCCCACGGCGACCTCCCCCATGCCGGCCTCTACGCCTACGCCCACGCCCGCTGGGGCCTCACCGCACCCGCATACACCACCATCCCCGTCCAGGCCATGGCCCGCATCGCCACCCTCGAAGATATCGAGGGCACCCGCGACGAACAGGACGTTCACGACGACGACGACGACCAGCAGCCCGTCCAGAAATACATCGCCACCCAGAACCAGGTGCACGAGGCCTACGATGCGCTCAACACCCTCAGATATTCCCAGCCCACGCACCTCCAGGGTTCGCGATCTCATTCATCCACCCCGTAATAATAATGACGACAGCACAGGTAAATGCCAAGGGATCACCATCACTCCCTTTTCTGCAGGACACACCCTCGGCGGTACCATTTGGAAAATTCGTTCCCCGTCCGCCGGTACCATCGTATACGCCGTCAACATGAACCACATGAGAGAACGCCATCTCGACGGCACCGTCCTCTTTCGTCCGTCCGCAGGTGGCATCTTCGAGCCCCTTGCCCGCCCCGATCTTTTCATAACCGACGCAGACCGTGCAAACGTCATAACAAGTCGGAGAAAAGATCGTGATGCAGCCATGATTGGTGTGCCTCCCCTTCAACCTCGACCGTCCGCGAGCAGCTGACTCCCTTTCAGATGCCATCGGCGCCACCTTGTCCTCGAGGTGCTCCCTTTTGCTACCCTGTGATGCCGGTCCTCGTTTGCTCGAATTGCTCGTCCTCCTAGATCAACATTGGAAATACGCCGACTTCCGCTATCCCATCTGCCTTTTATCGCGCAACGGTCGCGAAATGTTAACCTTCGTTCGAAGTATGATGGAATGGGTAGGCGGTACCGTTAGCAAAGAGGATGTCGGTGTCGATGGCTCTGGTAAAACAGGATTGAAACGACGACGAGCGGAAGACGAGGCAGACGACGAAGCACTGGGGGCGTTCGCACTACGATTCAAGTACTGCCACGTTTCCCCCCCTTCTCAGCTGCACTCACCCTCCGTTTAGATATCTCGAATTTTTCTTGAATCCCCAGGCACTCGTACAGAAATACTCGTCACGAGAACCGAAACTCATTCTCGCCGTTCCAGCCTCCCTCTCCCACGGACCTTCTAGGTCCTTGTTCGCCGATTTTGCATCTGTGCCTGACAATGTGATACTCCTCACGAGCAGAGGGGAAGAAGGGACGCTCGCTCGCATGCTCTTTGACAGATGGAATAGCTCTCAAAGAGGCGACGATACCTGGGATAAGGGTAAAATAGGAAGTAACGTCATGATGGACGGATCTCTACATCTCCGGGTACCTTAATCATTCTGGTGCAACGCTTGGCGCTCAACTTCCCTCAGATGAATTCAAAAGTCCCTCTCCAAGGGGCCGAACTAGAATCCTACCTTGCCAAACAACGCGCGACCAAAGAAAAGGAGGCGGCGCAACAAGCCGCCATCGTCCGCAATCAACGCATGCTCGAGGCAGACGAGGACGACTCCGACGAAGAATCTGACTCTGAGGAAGAAGATGAGGTCGAACGTGCGTTGAACGAGGACCAGATGGACATGGTCGATGGCGATTCCGCGCCGTCTAGACGAAAGGCGGAGAAGATCGAAGATAATACTGACTGGGGACTTGACATGGACGATGGACTAACCAAAACGTTGCTATCATTCGATATCTACCTCAAGGGCAATGTCTCCAAAGCTACCTCATTTTTCAAGAGCGCAGGCGGCCAAACACAACGATTCCGCATGTTCCCACACGTCGAAAAAAAGCGAAAAGTGGATGAGTATGGAGAAACTGTTGACGTCGGAATGTGGTTACGTCGAGGTAAGATCTTTGAGCAAGAGGCGGAGTCCGACGACATCAGAGAGGCGAAACGCAGACAGGCGGAAGAGGACGCAAAGGTCATACTCATCGCTTCCAACTCATTAACCTGATTGATCAACCTATTTCTTAGGCTGCGGTGCAGGAAATTCCTTCAAAGTATGTTACATCTGAGATCGAGATTCAACTAGCATGCCGTCTACTTTTCATCGATATGGAGGGTCTCAATGATGGCCGTGCAGTCAAGACCATCGTACCTCAAGTAAACCCGCGCAAAATGGCAAGTGAAACGTCGCTCGAAGCAGGCTCAGATTGAACATGACACGTGTAGATTTTGGTCCACGCTTCGATGGACGCTGCAAGAGCACTTATCGAAAGTTGTGGCCAGATCCGCGCCATGACCAAAGACATATATGCACCCGAAACGGGTGAAAGCATACAGATTGGGCAACAGACCAACAGCTTCTCCATCTCCCTAAGCGATGAGTTGTTGAACGCGCTCAAGATGTCCCGGGTACGTAACAGGACACAACACTGTTGAACGATATCACAAGCTTACCCGCTTCCGAAATTGGTAGTTTGAAGACAACGAGGTCGGCTACGTGACCGGACGCGTGGTAAACCATTTCAGCTCCACCATACCGATCCTGGAACCATCTGGCGTTTCTGTACCCGCAGACGCACACGTCAGGACCGACGTTCCTCATAATCGGGTACTTGGTTCGAGGCTAGCACGCCCGCTCCCGCGTTCGACAATGATCGGGGAACTCAAACTCACGGCTCTCAAGGCCAGACTCGCTTCCATTGGAATACCAGCGGAACTCATTGGTGAAGGTGTTTTGATCTGTGGCGCTGGGGCCAGACGAGATCAGTCGACCAACGATATCGAAGATACCGTCGCGGTTCGCAAGACAGGAAGAGGAAAAGTTGAACTCGAGGGCAACGTCTCCAACGTCTATTACACTGTACGAAAAGAAATCTACGGGCTACATGCGCTTGTGGCTGCTTAGTATATGTCGCACACATCTAATGATATCCTGATGATACCCGATCCCACGAATGTGGTTGGCCAAGATCATCCTCATGCACCTTTTCCCGCATCCTCTTTCAAACTGACTATTCTGTTGAGTACCAAGACATCCCCTTGGTTCACGCCACAGGGACTTGAGGGGTCGTCGAGCATCGACAAACGTGAGTCCGAGTCCACACAAAAGTATGCGACGCGTAGACCCTGGAAGCGAATGCATTCCTTGCCAACCAGTTGCTCAGGGGTCACCACAGGAGTCGAAGGATCGAAGAACTGCTGCCCGCCTTCTGCCTTCGATTTTTCTGCACGAGTCCTGGCCTCTGCAAGTGCGTTCTTCACGGACTCCCGTGCTAGTGGCCAGAAACCGACCTCGACCATGGCGCCTTTGACGACATCCATGCTGTGCGGGTTAACGTCCGCTTTGAAATCTGGCACTGCAGCCAATGGGTTGTCGCTCTTGAACAACGGATAGAAGACTCGTGTTTCGTCCACGCGGACGGGACTTCCAGACGGTGCGTGTTCTGCGACCCACTGGATATATGTTTTCGGTTTCGCGTTGCCCTTGTCTTCGAGTTTGCAGATAAGCTCTGTCACCTGGCCCGTGACAGGATCCATCTTGTACGACGTGCATGTAATAGGATGTGGTGCTTGGAAAAGACCAACAGTCTTGCCTGGAGCCAGTCGAAAGTAATCTTTGGAGTCTTCCAGCCTGAAATCATCGACATCGATGTAGATGGTACGCGTGAAAGGGATGGTGAAGGTCCCAAGCTCGGGGACTTTAGGATGTAACGGCTTCTCTACCATAAGGACATAGTCTTCAGGGAGGTTCTCGATGACGACTTTAAGGGGCCGCAGCACCATCAGTAGTCGTGGTGCTGTTCCCTCCAAATATTGCCTGATGGTCTGATCAAATCGACCAATCTGGATGTTCGACTCGGCTGTGGAAACTCCAAGCGTGCTCACGAAAGATAGGATCGCTTCCGGAGGAACACCTCGACGACGAAGTGCGATGACAGTGTGAAGCCTTGGATCGTCCCATCCGGTGACATATCCCTCGTTGACGAGCTGTAAGATCTTCCGTTTCGAATTAATTGTCCCTGTCACGTTCAACCGCCCAAATTCGGACTGCTTCGGCTTGTAGACCTCTAGTGCGTCACAAAGCCATTCGTAAGACTGTCGGGAGGTCACGAATTCTGTAGTGCACAGTGAATGTCTGATACCGTCTCAGTTCACACCAGCGACATACAATAAGTTGAATGACTCACGATATGTTCTCGAAACTGTCGACGAGGCAATGTGTATAATCGTATGTAGGGTATATTCTCCATTTGTCGTGCGTACGGTGATGTGACGCATCCAGAACCCGATAAGCCGTCAAGTCCCACATCTTGGGGTTAGGATCTGTCAGATCCTGTTTCATACGCAAAAATGCTTCTTTGGGACGATAGAAGCCATTCTTCATTTTCTGGAATTCTGCAAAGGACTCCTCAACTGGCCTGTCCCTGTGGATACACGCCCGGGGAGCGGCAACCTTTTCACCCCTGTCGGCCTTCATCTGTTCCTCTGTAGCACGTCAGTAAGAGTCGAAAGCCAGTCGGCACCTCCTTACGGGAACAATGGCAAACATATGCCTTGTCTCGTTTGATTAGCTCGATCGCGAGTTCGTACAGTTGGTCAAAGTAATCGCTCGAGTAAGTGATTTTCCATGGCTCAAAGCCAAGCCAACGAACGACTTCAATGATACTCGTGAAGTACCGTGCTTCTTCTTTCTCTGGGTTGGTGTCATCAAAGCGAAGGTATGTCCTCCCCCCATGATGTTGGGCATAGCCGAAATCCACGAAAATAGCTTTGCAGTGACCAATGTGCAAATACCCATTTGGTTCCGGGGGAAAGCGAGTTTGAACCCTACCACCGGTAGCGGCCAAGTGTCTTTCACGAAGTTCTGGTTTGATCTGTGGGTTTTCACCCGGCTTGTGAAGAACGCCAAGGAATCCTTCTTCAAATACCACCTTCCTAGATTTCGCCGCATTGTTATCCGATGTTTCTGAGGTAGTCAACGCATCGATTTCCTTCTTCGCCTCCTGAAGAGTCTTGAGACAGGCACCATGTATCGTCGGTGTTGCCTACCTTTGCTTTGGGTTTCGCGACCTCCTTCGCACCGAATGTTCGTGTGAAGACGCGTTCAACGACGTTCTTTATCTCGAGCGGGTTCGCCCACCGCAGAGAACGGGTGTTCTTCACTCCACTGATGACAGCTCCAAAACTGGTCCACCCGAATACTGAGTTGGACCGAATGAATCCGTCGACGAAGGCATCAAGTTGATCCGACGTGATGCTGAACCCTGATCGTACGATCATCGGACGGCCTATGGAACATGGAGACCGTCCTAGACTTACCGACACCACACGTATCGTCGAATTGGGCTTCGTCCACAGGCAACGAGACAGATTCGAGATACTTGGCAGCAACTAATCAGCGCAAACGTTGAGTGATCGCCGGCGAAAACAATGACAGCTAGACGACCGACCGTTTACTTGATCCACGGACTTGAGTTTCTCCTCACGGATGGCGTTGACGATGTAGGTCTGCTTGGGATCGTCAACGTTTGGTGTTTTGGTAAGTTGAATGGCGAGCGCTGCGATCAGCACGGCACGCTTCTCCCCGAGCGGATTCGATTCAGAGGCAAGGTCGTGTGATAGGATGAGATTCCTAAGGATCGCGGCACTCTTTGCATTCTTTCCTGCTTCGGCAGCCTTGGATTTGGATAACCCTATTGATTGGAAGAGAGAAACATCGGGAGCATCTGCCTGGGTGGACATGGCAAGGAGATGCTTGCAACAAAGCAGGCAGTGCTGTCACCATATTACATAAATGACTCACCTATCATAGTAAGAATCTACCATCTGATCTACCACATCTAAGTACTAGTGCAAGATGACATCACATAAGTTCCCTTCAATCTCCCGCCTCGGTTGACCGTCAGTCCGCCTACCGACAACCCTGACCTTCATCTTCGTCGCTGGCAAGCCAGCCGTCGTCCCAATCCAATCATCATCCAGAAATGCCAATGAGAGATGTCCTATCTTATCCAGAAGCATTCGCGACACCCCATTCAGCATGAGCGGCAGGACCCGGAAGTCCGAGAAAGAGATATGTTGAGATTTGACTTTGAGGCATTTACTTAGATTCTAGGTAGCCATCTGATGCGAACGAAACTTACCGATCGTCAGCAGTTCCCATCCACCTTCTGCCCAGGACTTGCCAACTTCCATCAAGCGCTCAAAGTGATCCTTCCAAAGTGTGAACACTTCCGAGTTTATGACTAGGATGTTGGGAAGGGATTCCTCTTCGAACCTACTGTGGGGTAAGGGACCTGGAGAGGGTATTGGCTCAAGCCACGGATCGAGTATCAGTGCTTTATTAATGGGTATCGAAGAGTCGTTTTCTGGGGGAGGGTTGGAGAGAATTGAAAACTGTTTCGTTCAATCAGCATCTTCTCCGATGAGAAACAGATGAGGCTGGCACTCACAACAGTAGCTGCTCCGAAAGAGTGGCCGGCCAGCACAACGTTTTCTTCGCATTCGATTGGCTTCCCAGATCCGACATTGGTCCATCTCGACCAATCGATAGAAATATCTCCTATGGTATCCAGAGAATATCGACCATCTTCGCGACCGTCACGAACTAAATCCCGAATCGCTCGGAACGCCTGGTATATTTCCTCTCTTCTAAACTCCAGTTGTTCACCTCGGAAGGACAGCATGTTACGTTTTTCAGCGGGACGGTCGAGTGGCCAGCTTGAGATTGAACATGGTCAAGAATATTACTGATATCGGAACAATCCGGGCTTACACCAGTCTGGCCTCCTTGACGTATGTAATCGGATCGGAAGATGAAGGTACGGCGGCATGACCTGAACCATCTCGATGTTCGATGGCAAGTACTACGCGCCCAGAAGACGCCATCCGTGTACAGAGTTGACTGGGCCAGAATGAGAGACAGCCCAGGGGGTCCCACAGGAGAAGGTATGGTTACCTGTACGTGGTTCTGCTACCTCCCAATCCATGAGAGAAAATGACGAGTGGCCAAGGAGAGGTCTTGGAAGATTTAGCTCGAGTGATTTCGTGGGGGTTAAGAAGTGGTGCTCCAGGATAAACTGGTATCTATGGATGACTGGCGTCAAATGCATAGCGGACACGAGGAATAGTTGCGAACTTTGAGTAGGATACCAAAGAGATACACGAGTGGCCATAGCACCCATAGGGCCAAGCCTGGTAACAACACACATTCAATATGAATAAGGTCGAACAAGCCCAAACTTTGTGAGTCACCGGTATAGTTGGAATAACCTTGCAACGAGGCGCTCGATGGACTGAAGCAATAAACGCCACGTCTTAGCAACGCTCGCGAAAATGACAGGGAATTCGAATCCCGACGAACCGAAGTAACCAGGGAATCCCTCTAGGAGTGCTCTTCAGCGGGACGTCGGCGGGGTAAAATGCAGTGAAGGCCACTTCCTCGAGTACAAGTGTATCTCTCAATTTCGAAGACGTTGTCGATCGGACCTTGACACTGCTTACGGTACGACGCGGAACAGCCAATTTGAACGTAGTCGCGCCGACAGGGAATCGGCCTCCGGGGCTGGGTAGAAACATTGGGCTTGAAGCACGAACGCGGCCTTTGTGCGTATCTGTCAAATGCGTTTCCCGAACAGTTATCGATAGCCGGACCTCATGCTAGACGGGCTCGTGCCAAGGCACTGGGTGGCAGTGGGCGCAGCAACCGGAACTGAGGCCCGGAAGCCAGCGCCAACATGTTAATACCATTAATTTACTGCATGCAGTTCTGTTCGAGAATGACATTCTGGCTACTACTAGCACCACAGCAATTGTGGGCCATTGAAATACAGTGCATCAACTGGCAAAAAAGCAGCGCTTCCAGTCAAGTCTCATCGCAGGACATCCGAATCTCTCTATTATCCCCACTCTAGTGACAAAACATTGCTCGTCAACCAAGTGTTTATCAACTTCATGTGTACAAAATGGAGAAAGTACAAGGTATGAATACAGGGACAAATTCAGTACATATGTGCACGATTCTCAAACCCGAACATCAATATTACTGTATTTCAATCGCTGTCTGAATCCGAGTCATCGACGATCCTGACTGGTGCTAGCGGTTTGCCACTGGCAATGCCCGAGGAGAGCGGGTACGTGTGAATCTGACTGGTGCCACTGGTGCTAGTGCTGGTGCTGGCACTAGAAATGGGACGCGTACCCCAGGCCGGGGTGATTCGAGTTGTACTGGCAGCCGGAAGTGAACCGGGCATCACCTGCGGATATGCGGAAGAGGGAGCATGAAGAACCTGTGCCTGCTGCGTGCCAGGCGTTCCACAAACCACATGGCCGGACCTGGCGGGGCCAGGATATCCACAAAGGATGCGGCCCGTTAGCACAGACTGTGCGGGAGAATCATTCACTGGACAGGGAGGCAGCCTTGAGCCTCGAGATGCTTGAATGGCGTCATCCTCGCGAGATGTGCGGTTTGCAGATGAAAGCCGTTCGTCTGGAAACTTCCCTGGCTGAGAGTAAGTCTTCTTTCCCAGTTCCTTGAGAAGGCTCGTGATTTGGTCCTTCAATGCGACTGAGAATGGAATTCGTTTGTCGATGTCTGTGTTAGTAATCCGCACAAGGGCCGATACACTAAATCAGGGGAGAGAAAATCAGTATGAAGTAGAATGCACGGCAATGGTCCAACTTACAATGCCTCTTTCAGATACGCAAAACTAAATTCTTCTGTCAAGTCGGCCACCTCTTCCGTGAGAGAATCCGGGAACGATATCTCGTCATTATCTTTGAGCTTCTCTTGCCAATACTTGGCATATAGTACACGTGATTGGTGGTCAGGATCATCGAACAGGCTGCCAGATCAATTAGTGCGAGTAAGGGTCGTGTGCATCCAACCTACTATCTGCGATCGAACCTGCTGGGCCGACTGGACAAGCCGGGGTCGAGCTTATCGAAGTGGTTGGTGGTTGCAATGACAAGCAAACCATCGTTCCCTTCGAGCCCATCAAGCTGGTTGAGGAAAAATGATCGGTTCAGATCGTTGATCAAACTGTCGAGGTCCTCCAGTATTAACTAAAGGAACGATCCATAAGCAGATTTCCAAGACATTTTGTTCGTGCAATACACACCACACAAGGAGACATCTGACGTGCTTGGGAGAAAACGCTGTGCATAGATCCCTCCTCGCCCATGGGACCTTTTACATTCAATTCGCGACAATCATTTGACTGGTTCCCTCACTCACTCTGGAAGGATTTCACATAAAGTGGGGTGAACCCACGTTCGGCGCAAGTTCTCATAATGGCTTTGATACTGATTGTTTTTCCGTTGCCTAGTAAAGGCATCCAGTCAGCACGCGTGCTGGCAGTCTATTAGGAATCCTTACCTGGTGGACCATACAAGATCAAGCCACGCTTGAACAAGTTTGAGTGTACTCCATCACAGTGCTAAGGCATAGCAAACGCGAACCTTCCATGGAATAGACAGTTTCTTGTATGTCGTTTCCGATCCAAAGAACCCGTAGATATCTTTCTGTATGGCCTGCTTGCCCTCCTCCTTCATGATGACATCGTCCCAAGAGGACGCCTTGATCTCGAGCCAGAGAGCTTTGTCCTTGATCCAGAATCCCCGATTGAAAACCCAGACCTCATCGTGGATCTGTTCTGCATAGAGGCATGCAGCGAGCACGAGGTCGCGGGCTGGCTGCTCAGGACCGTCATGAAGGATGAAATGAGCAACCTTTATTACGTGTTCGATTTGAAACTAGCCAGCACGTCAGCAGGTCGGACACTCATTCGCATTCGTGCGCTACCGTACCTTTGTGGTGTGCACCACAAAGTCGTTGTCCTGCTCGACGCAGCTCAGCCGCGATCAAAGGAGACGGGGGAATCCTTACATTCCAGGTGATCTTATGGGTCCCGAAGATGACCTCGTCAGCAAGCGAACCAGTCAACTTTCCTTTGATGCGTCCAGGCTGTGGTTGAAATGCGACGTTGTAAAGTCCGTGTAATTCTGCGTCTGCAATCTCTGCAGGGTGGACTGCGATACCGGGAAGAGTGAGGAAATTGCAGAGCCTGCGGTCATCCGAGAAGATGAGCGAGTACCCCGGGTATAATTGTCGCAGTGCGTCGGCTCTGCAGAACCCACCAGGCCTCGCTCAGCCAACCGATGCACATCGATCAAACAGGCATGATAACTTACGCAATCAGTTCGGGAGTGGCATGTTTTGCAGAGGCTGGGTAGAAAGAATGGGGTGAGCGCCGGAGGGCGGGACGAGGGTCGGCAAAAACAAACACTGATCTACCCATTTCGCATAGAAGCTAGTTAGTTCGCGGCGGTCAGGGTGCGGGCGAACGTCGACGTATTCCACGTCTTGTTGAAGTGCTTGCAACATCATGTGCTCAGGATTCCGATGGGTGCAAAATCCCAAGGAGACTGCGGTTTATAAACACCGCAGCTTCACAGGTTCACAGCACGTTGCTCAAAGGGACGCCCGCTGGTGCCGTACTTTCAGGGGCTAAAATTTCCGAATGTGGAGTAGTCGAGCCTCGGGGTTGAATGCCGAGTTGATCGCCGGTGCCTGGAACAGTCTCAGGCTCGCAAGTTCTTTTTCCGGTTGGGCCAGCATCAGCAAAGCCACGATCGCCCGACCTAGATGTCGACCCAGCCTCTTCTCCAGCGTACTGCCTCCAAGCGCATCGCTCTTCCAATCAGGGTAGAACCCAAGGTTTCGTTTGCCAACGAGAGAACCTTTTTGTCATGGCTGCACTTCACCGTCGTCCTCGGTGGGCTCGCCGTCGGTCTACTCAACTTTGGCGATCAAGTGGGCACACACTCTTGCCACCCCGATGGGGCTTCCCTGACTCTTGATTTGCAGGTCGGAAGGATTAGTGCTGCCATGTTTTCAGTCGTTGGTACGTCATTACCGACCAGGGGAATCGTGTGTGTTTGACATAAATAGCCATGGCCGTGATGGTATACGCTCTGTATACTTACCACTGGCGGGCCGCGTCCATCCGCCGTGGTGGCCGTGGACCTTACGATGATCGTGTGGGGCCGGTCAGTATCGCCGTCTTTATGCTGTTTCAAAGTTCTGACCGGATCTCGATAGACCGTCCTGTGCGTTGCACTGCTTAGTGAGTTTCATCTTCTCCACCCACTGGACCAACGTGACGAGCAAAATGTTTTTCAAGTTGCTATCATTGTTAACTTTTTCCTACGTTTTTCGCGCGACTGAAGGGGTCTACATTCAGTCATGATTTTGTTGCTGGATCAATGTGCAGGGCAGTCCGGACACTGAATATTCACGAGTGTTATGATATATAAGTACATAGGACGTCAAGAAAGTCATCCTCTCTTTTGCCTCTTCGTTCCCGTGCGCGTAGGTATCGATGCAGACGTGTCGATTGAAGAAACTGACACGGAACGGCGGGACTACAAGAAAATTCAGCGGACGACTAGATAACACAACATGGTATGGCACCTGTTTCCTGCATCTGCTGCTAAGAATGCTCTGAGCCCTTTCTACCCCTTCACCGTCTTTATCCCCCTTGGACTCATCGACGTCCATGGGAGTCGACTCTTTTCCATCCCTGTCGGCACTCTCACTCTCTCTGATGCCCAGACGTGCTTTTAGCACCCGAATATCCTGCTCGACCCTATCCACGACCTTTTTGGTCTCGACCAAAGCAGTCGTAGCATCTAGTAGAGATTCGAGCTGAGCGCAGTTGTCCCTCGTTGGCATGACCAGACGTGTGTGTGTGATGCCTAGCTCTGCAAGTAGCTGGGTGACTTTTGGTGCAATCGTCGCCTTTGGGACGGGAAGTTTGAAACTACGAGGATGGACAGGGACATGTGTGACTTTTGTCGTAGTGGTCGAACCTGGAGGGGGATCGACCCGAACGATGCAGTGCTGTGCGTCTGCAGTCGGGTGAGTTGGATGTGTGGACGGGGGATCTGGTCTCACCGTAGATAGCAGACTTGGCTGATGGTGGTTTTTTGGTTACGGGTGGGCCAAGTTGAATGATGTTGGATGGGGTAGCGGGTTCAAATTCGATGACAGTTCCCTTCTTCTTCTTCTTGATACCTTCGATGGAGAGGAAGGAAGGGCCATCTTCCTCGACGACGATATCAGGAAGACCGGAGTCAACACCGAGCAATGCGCGAAGAAGGTCATCACGTTCTTTTCTGAATTTACGCTCATTTTGCTCGAGTCGCTTGAGTTCTATGAACAACGCCTCTTCCTCTGCGATCTCTTCTGGAGTGCGGTCCTCGAGACTGGCGATGTAGTTCTTGCGCATCTTCTCCCGATCTGGGACGAGCCATTAGTTGGGTTGTGGTGGTCAAGGCGGAGACGAAAGACCTTTGTCGAACTGGAAGCTGTTGACGAGTTGTGATTTACTGGACTCGTCGCCGGCCCATGGACGGCTTCTGATGAGTTTGCGACAGATGCTATAATAGCGGTCTTTGATGTCCTGTTCCGCAAAGTGAAGACGTGTTTGCATGATGTGGGAGAGAGATTACTTCGATCGCGCGGACGGGGCCGTCAGGGTAGTCGTAGCGGTCGTGTATAACATACCAGCGGAGATCGAATTCGCGTACGATCTGGAAGAGATAGTCTGTCTCCTCCTTCGTCCACTCGTTGTCTGTGTGGGATCAGAAAAGTGTGGAGTGAGAACGGGAGGGATCACACCCTCGAGGAGGCGGCTGTACTCGTCCTGGGAGTACTCGAATCTTTTTGGCTGTACGTTGTATACTGCAAACGGATAATCTGGGAGGGGATGGGGAAGGGTGTTAGAAGGAGGAGACGAGCGCGACGCACCACTGTTGGTGTCGGTCGCTTTGACCCAGTGCGAGAGCTGCAAGGCATCGGCACGGGCGTTGTTGGTGAACGATTTGTGCTCCCTGGGGAGGGGTCGGAGGGGACGGACCAGAGACGGACTCCGGGACATACCACTTGACGATCCCGCTGCCGCCAAAGTTGGGCTTCTGCTTGAGCCTCGGCTTGGCGAGGTGGGCGGCGAGGGACGGCGCGGACGGGCCGATGAGGGAGTAGAGCTCGCGCGAGATGCCGTCCGGCTTCTTTGCTGGGGCGGGGTGTGTCCTGCGGGTGTGGGACGGGCCCGGCGCGGGCTGGGACAAGGAGAGTGCGCTCCGCACGTCGGCGGCGGACACGGCCATGAGAGAGGTCGAGGTGATTACATAATGTCATTGGATACGTTGTTCCTTCATCATGTCGTCCCCTTCGTTATCCATATCCTCTCCTTCTTCCCTCTCCTTGTCCACTTCCCTCTCTTTTTCCCTCCCGTCTACCGCCCAGTATTCTTCTTCTTCTTCTCCGGCCCCCTCCGCAGGCACGACCTCCGTCTCCGGGTATCCTCAGTCCTCTGCACCCCCTCCGTCCACTCCTGCTCCTTCCGCCCCCTCGTCCTCGGTCCCCCCCTCGTCTTCGTATGTCCCCTCCACTAGCCAGCTTACCTCCTCTAGCACTTCTGTCCCAACTTCCACCTCCGCTCCACCATACACCTCATCTGCTCCGGCATCGCCTAGTTCTACTGCTCAGCCATCGACGTCCTCTGCCCCCTCAAACTATGATGCTGGCGCAGGTATAGCGACCCCAGATTCTTCATCCCTCGCCCCTTCTACTTCTTCCACTTTCTCCCCTTCGCCGACTGCCAACCAGGCCTCCACCACAGGGTATGTAAAGATACCCCTGTCCATCCTCAGCGCTCATTTTATTTTTAGTTTTTTCTCAGACACCGCCGCCGTCGCAGGCACCTTCACCGTCGTTAGCCTTGTCGGTATCGCAGGCGTGATCGCAGTCGTCATGTTCATCGTAAGACGCCGTCGCCATTCCCGATCTTACGACGAGGACACCGAATTCCTCGACAAAGCTCCCGATCCATCCACCGATCCCCCCATGACAGTCACATCCCATGATGGCTCCTCCGATCATATCCATTACGCTGCTACCCCGATGACCATTCTTACCCCCCCTACTGCGTACTACCCTGACCATGCCTATGCCCTCCACCCCCAAGTCTTCTCCGCAGATGCCTATGTCCCGTCGGCTTCGCAAGGATATCCTGCTGCATATACCGTAGGATACTCACAAGACTACCCCCCACAGCAGATCTACTCCCCGGAGGATTATAACATCGCATACACTCCCAAACCAGCTCGTGTCGAACCCAACGTGCTCCGTCCTCACCAACTTTTTAAAGCGGAGCAGGACTCCGTTCCGATACCCCAGGGCCAGGTTCCTAAAGCTCTACGCCCGTCTGCCAAGTTGTCGCCGGTTGTCCCCAACCAACGAGCAAGCTCTCGCTATTCGGTCGATTCTTTCTACGCCGGAATTGCATCCGACGTCCCTCCGTCTCCTGGGCGAGCCCTGTAGGCTTTTCGCAAAATCTTCCATCTTGATTGTTTCGCGCCTTCGATTCATGACATTCTTGGCCTGTTTTACTGGATATTTAACTCCAACGCACAGGATATACCTGCCAATCACTTCATCGATTTGCTGGAGATAGAGATTGATGTACAACATTCTTGCAACGTAGTTTGGTGTAGCCGTAATAACAAACGCCGTCGGTTTGGTTCTATTAGATTAGACGTATGTAGACGCGACTCACTTCAATAGTTGTATTTCTCGAGCTACGCAACGATGCTCTACCGCCGGTTGTTCACCCTGAGTTCCCTCCACCCACTTGGGACCGCGATCCGCCGCTTCTCAACGAACCCGAACACCACCGAGGCGTTGCTGAAGTCGGTCCCATCCAACCCGTCCGTTGCCTGTCTCCTCCTCAACAGACCACAGAGCAAGAATGCCATCTCCGTGCGCATGTTGCGGGTGAGTGCACAAGAAGGGTCACCGTCCCCACATGGCGCCCTCATCTTGCCCAGGAGCTCCACCAGTGCCTGGACACCGTCAAATTCGACAAGAGGTATGTACCAATCCTTCTCACGCCCGTGATATCAAGCAACAGGCCTTCCATGCAGCGTTCGCGCCCTCATCATATGCTCTACGACTCCCGGCTCATTCTGTGCAGGCGCCGACCTCATCGAACGACGCACGATGACCCACGCCCAAGTGGACAGGTTCCTCGCTGACCTCCGCGCCACCCTCTCGGAGCTTGAAGGCCTACCCATGCCAACTATCGCTGCCATAGACGGGCCTGCGCTAGGAGGGGGTCTCGAGCTCAGCTTTGCGTGTGATCTGCGCGTCGCTGGTATGCTCCGTCTCTTCCACTGTCTGAGCAGGACACCAACAGTTCGCAGGTCACGACGTGACCAAGATCGGTCTACCTGAAGTGCGTCTCGGGATCATCCCCGGCGCGGGAGGCACTCAGCGGGCCGTCCGGCTGCTGGGCTTGTCCAAAGCCAAAGACCTAGTGTTCACCGCGCGCATGCTAACGGCAGCTGAGGCGCTCGAATGGGGTGAGCGCGTCGCTCTGGCATGCTCTCTTTTTCGGTCGCTGATGCTGTACCCACAGGGGTAGTAGATTACGTCTCATCTCCCCCGTCTTCTGCGTACGATCGTGCACTGCAGCTCGCGGAAGATATTGCCAAGAACGGTGGGTTCCCTGTGAATTGTCGGCGCATGCCGTACTTATCGGCCGTCATCCTAGCACCGTTGGCTCTCCGGGCAGCGAAGCAAGTCCTCTCGCGTGCAGTGGACCTATCCCTGGAGTCTGGTGGGATAGAATTGAGGTCCTAGTCCCGTACACCTGCTTACGAGTTTTCTGGCAGGTCTCGACTTTGAACGAGCATCGTATGATCTCCTCCTCAATACGAAAGATCGCACAGAAGCTCTTGAAGCGTTCAAGGCAAAGCGACTGCCCGTCTTCCGAGGGGAATAGGCATGTGCGGTCTGGTGTGTATTTTCTTGTGTAGCTACAGTACATGGCTATTACGACAACGTCCTACTAGCCGCGCCCAGCGACGGTAAAGTTTTGCCGATTCCACTCGGGATCGTCGCAACGATGCCATCTCCGAGTTTCAAACCCTCCAACTCCTTCATCATCGCACTCAGGCGCGTAATCTTGAAACGATCTTTGAGACCCTTGGTGGCAACGTCAGCGACGGTGTCTTCCATTTCCGAGCTCTCGTTGAAGCGATTCTCGAACTGAACCCAATCGCTTCTCTGCGCCAAGTACGGCATAAGAAGGGAGGAGTCGATACGACCGAGGTAGTTTTCGGTGATATAGGAACGTAAAATTTCAGGTCGAACAAGGAAGACGTTGCCAAGCTGTCGGATGAACTCGTAGCGTTCGAGGAGAGAGGGGACGTCGAACGACACGACCGTGTCTTGGTACGATTTGAGATCTCTGTTGGAAGTCGTCGATCGAGTGCATGACTCTTCAGTCGTGTTGACTCACTTGGCAAGCATGAGCCCTCCTGTAGCACTGACGGGGAACTTGCGCAGGTGGTCCAAAAGCAGACTATATCTCATTCAGCCTCGTTAACATATGTAGCGCAGACGGCACACCAACCTGTGGAACGAAACGCCAATCTCGGTGAGGAAGACCTCACAGTTCTTGCCGCTCAAACTTTGAAACGCCGCTTCGCGAACCTTCTCCAAAATCTCGCAGCACATCACACAAGGCTCTGTGTTGACACGAGCAAAGGACTGGTCATCGTTGCGAGGCTTGAAATCATTCTTCTTCTGTTTACCGAGCTGCAGAGATAACCAGGCAATGATGGCTGAAAAGACGCGTGGAAAGTCGGTTGGGAACCCCATGGCGGAAACTTACCGTCGATAAGTCGTTGTAGCAAGTTGTTACTGACGCCTTCAACGCGACTGACTGCCTGGTTATTGAAGACGGACATTTCGCGTCGGATCGTTACAGACGCAACCGCCAGCGGGAACAACGCAACGTTGACGTAGTGTTGCCAGAGGTGGCATACGAGATCAACGGCGTTAATCACGCTCAAAGCCTGGAGGTTCGGATCTATCTTGGAATCGGTGGATTCAATCCGGGCGTGAGCACTTTGGGCGACCAGGGTAAACGTCGGCACACTTGTCGGTGATCACTCATACTCACGTTTCGATGGCGACTTCAAGATAAGAGGTCGCGATGGCCTCAGCTAGAACTTTCATCAAAACGAAGGTGTTCTTTGGCCTGCAAGTGCGCGCGTTAGCGAGAGTCGGCCTGATACTTGGAATAGGCTAACACGTCGTTTTGGGCGCTGAGCTCAACGCATCGCCCGACCGCCTCAGCATGCCACTTCAACATCTTTTCTGCCGAGTCAACACTGAGAAGACCATCTTCTTCGCGCGTTGGCTCTTCGGAAGTCCGCTCGTAAGCACGGTCAGTCATCATACTGCCAAACCGCATGATAGCCGCCGCCGCCTGTGCAGAGGTAGTGGACGTTGCCATCGTCGACGTGTTGGCAGCGGCGGCTCCCAAACGGTCCACCATACGATCAAACATGGTCGTTTTGCCTTTTTCTCTTTGGGTTTTCATCTTGACACAAGGTACGAGTCAGGAAGGGGAAGAAGACGACGCTAGACTCACATGAAATTGGGTGAAACTACTAAGAAAGCTGGCATAGAGGTCCGTCAGACTTCTGCTCTCGTGGTCGATATATTTCTGCCCCTCGGTATATGGCATAAACAACTCCTCCATGGCTGTTTCCAACATTGCGGAAACCGTCGTCGTCGTAGCGCCATGAGCGGCGGAAGGGGTGTTCGTAAGCGAATTGCGGAACTCAGTAGCCTCGAGCGACGATGATCGGCTGGGAGTTAGGGACGGGAGTTCGTGTTTCTTCAGGTCATCGACCAATGCAGAGGTCTCGACGTGGATAAGCTGCAGTGTTCGTAGGTATGCCAACTCTGATATGGAAGTGCCATTATTCAGGAGTTGTTCGATATATTGTTGAATCTATAGAATTGTATCA
The DNA here is from genome assembly GCA_038094155.1 of Pulveroboletus cf. aberrans. NCBI lineage: Eukaryota > Fungi > Basidiomycota > Agaricomycetes > Boletales > Boletaceae > Pulveroboletus > Pulveroboletus cf. aberrans. The sequence continues at coordinate 95,984 of JBBPTO010000007.1, read as the reverse complement.
GAGCGTTCGACACCAGTCACTAAGTATGAGTAAGGACGAACTGATTGAGCAAAGACACGTTGCAGGAATACCTGCATGACGAGAGGAGGATTCGGGAAGACTGCTTGCACGATTTGAGATTCTTGGGCCACCGTTGCTCTGATTTCTCCAAAGAGTTCAGCGAGACCTGTCTCGTTCCGAGGAGGACTTTCATCTGGGTTTGAGATTGTCGTCCATCTGTGACACAATGGTGATCCGGCTAAAGAAGGGGAAAGAACTAAAAAAATAAATCGTACGAATTACCGTTGCGGTCCACATGCTCCCGAACCTTGTTCATGAAAAAGTCGTGTTGATTAACGTATACTTGAACACAAGATGTGCCGCCATTGAAATCTAGAAGTGTTTGGGCACAATGCTGTTAGGCAGGTATGAGATAGGAATTTTGACAATTGATCGTATCAAATTAGACGGACATGCATCATCTTCGGATCACCCTTCCGATAGCACTTGTCGAAAAGGTAAAGCATATCTTTCTCAAACTTTTCACAGTACTTGTCTATGTGATCTCTTGTCTTCAGGACCGTTAAGAAGGTGCCGTATAGATCACATTGAGGGCTCACCTTATCTGCCATCGGAAGGTCCACCTCTTTGGCTACGGTCGTCAACCGTCTGAGGATAATGGCTACTTCTCTTCTGCCGCCTTTACCTTCCTTCTTGAGGACGTCAAGACGCGTCGTATCATTACGGGAAAATTGGTTATAGTAGTCAATCAAATCATGGGCCGCTTGGGCCCTCAGTCGTCCGATGTGAACAGACTCGAGCTTTTCACCTGCTCCGTATCAGTGTGATGAGCTAGATCATGGAGGAAGCAGACGGGCCTATCCGAATCGCCGCACGGCCAAGTTCGCTTAACTTGCTCTCCATCGTCGAAAATGACGAGCCGACACCCTGCCGGCGCATGATCGTTCCCGCGCGGTGGAGGATAAAGAAGGAACACATACTTCGAACCCCTTGTTCAACTCAGCCATCTTCTTCGAGTACTCTCGCTCTGATACCCTCACGGTCTTCTCGAGCTGCTCCGTCTTTGTCTGCACATCCTTTCGGATCGCGATCAGACGGTCAACGGCTGCCTCGAACGTGCGGATGAATGGTTTCGGGTCGAAAGCTGTGGGAGATCGCGTCACAGAGCGGAAGGGATGTCGTGCGACCAGACGCACGCCCTGACGAGGTCTTTGACTGAGTGATCAGCCTCTCGGACACCGACCCTACGAAATCCTTGACGTCAAACTTGCCCTGAGCGAAGCAGTGAGCGGAGTCAGGAAGGAGGGCGCTAGCTCTACCTGGAACGTGCCGAGGTCGAGCTGGGCGGGGTCGGGCTCCTGCATCGAGTGACGTGACCGAGCCTTGTGACGTGCTGAAAACGTTTTGTCCCCACAGCCATGGACGGACCCCACCCGCTTCACACTCTCCTCCAGTTCCTCGTGACGGATGCCTCCAGCGTCGCCCACCTTTCCTATATATTGGACCACCTCACCGCGTCCTGTCTCGGTCCCTCCCCGCATCTGCAGAAATGGGTCACCCGCGTCACGTCATTGATGCACTCAAAAGATCCTGCAGCACGCTGGGCCGCTATATCCATCGCACATCGCATGTCGTTCCTGTCAAGGTCTTTCCTCACTGAAAATGCGCAGTCGTGGGTTGGAATAGTGTTCCCATCTTTGTCGGTTTGTTATACGCACTGTGCCCCACTTACTGGCTTACAATCGCCTGTCCACAGAAGCCTGAACCTGCTCCCATCCTGAGAGCGTCAATGCGATACCTCGGCCTGGTTCTTTGTGCTGCTGGACACAACCTCGAGTTTCAGAGACAGGTCGCGATCCCCGTCGTACCCAAAGTGAGCTCGGCGCTTCTAACAGTCGCGGAAACGTATCACGATCAGGATGTTAAGGTAGTTCCACATTCCTCGATGGAAACTACACCCTCATCACTCGCCAGACCTCTGCGATGCGTACGCTGACACGATTAATACCTCTATACCCTTCGCTGCATAAGGCACTCAGCCAGAGGCTATATGCCCTGTGTAATCAAACATTCAGTGGTTCCGTGTATCACACGCCAGATGGCCTTCTCGATGCCACTGTGAATCTCTACGCTGTCCTCCACTTTCTCGGGGGAAAAACCGGCGGCACTAACTTATGGCGGACTTGCCTGGACGAGGTCGTGCGGCTTTCTTGGTCCTCTTGGTTAACATTGCGAACAACGTTCCCGACAAGTGCGCAACCAAGTCAAAAGTCACTGGGTTATCTGCGATCACCCGATGGCAGGCTGCCTGACCCTCTTGTAGCTGACAATCCTTTATCAACCGTTTCACTCAACATCGACAGGCTGAAATGCGGAGTCAGCGCAATCATCGCACTGCTAAAGTAAATTTAAAACGCAGTAACATGTTCATTATTGTCTCATCAATACCGCAGAGCACCCGTCAGTCGACCTGTACGAGTACCAGTAGGCCATCTTGCAGGCATTTGCTGGCATTTGTTAGCAAGTACTCTCGATGATGAGGTTGGTTTCTGGAAAGACCCGTTGAGTTTGTACTCACGCTGCCTCAGCAACAAGCACGCTTTGATCCACACGTGAGGACTGCTGAATTTACAGTAGTGCCGCAAATTTGGATGCAAGCTTGCCGTTTACTTTCTTGTTTGGCTGAAACGTCAGTTTATTTTCCAGTTTTGTATACACGCCCACTGATGTCCCACTTCTTAGCACGCAGGACCTCCTGGCCCCCCATGCATCGAAACTAATCATGATCATCTCATCTCACCTTGAAAGTAACCTTGAATCGTGCGTGGAATACTTGCTGACAGCCCTTACAACCACTCACATCGATCATAGGTTATGGAGGCATTCGTTCTTTCAGTGTGCCTACAGCCTGCTTTATTTTTGCCCTGTTCTTGATGCTACCCTCGGGGTCAATCGTCTCTTGAAAGCTACCATTTCAATTATATCTCCTCTTTACCTTCATCAGCCGCGTACAGAGCCGAATGTGGATTCCACCAATCAGCCAAGAGCAAACAAGAAGAGGCGACGAGAGTATGAAGCAGACAATGTACTCTCAACAACAAATGTCATGGTCTGTGCAACAAGTGATGAATGCGATACATTGATTGCGGCGCTGGACGGTAAGTGTGTCGACCCATGCCTAATATCCGGCTGCTAAGGGGCCTCCCCAGTCGTGGATCAGTGTATGCTCCATACAGAACTCGTTCCTTCCACGCGATCCCTTACGAACCGGGTGCTTTTGTCCATCCTTCTGTCTCTTCCTTCAATACCGCCTTCAAGTATCTCGTCCGATCCTACGTTCTACGGGAGGGTGTCCAGAAAAGTTCGTGCTCTATGCGTTGAGAATATCCAAGCAACCTCGCACGTAATGAGCAGAGGCACTGGCTTTGTCCTTCGTTCCTTTACCTCTGAGGTGCGTGAGCTCATCTCTGGTGCGGGTACTAAACGAGCGATATACGCAGAGTTTACTGACACGCAACAAACTCCATTCATATATTGACCTTTTGCTGCATCCTCGACGCCCACCATTCGTCCGAACACTGCCCTTTGTGGAGTCTCTCTCCCTCACGTCCGCTGAGGAACGTGCAGAAGAGACTACTATCCGACATTCGCTGGGGTTGACAACCAGTGATGGGGATATTCGCCCTGTCATTTCCGAATTACAAAGTCACCCCGAACCAGTCAGCCAGAGCTCGTTCGCCGTGGATCAACTGATACCCCCAAATTCAAGTCCACTGCGAGAACTGCCAGACTCCATTGAGCTGGATTCGCTGCCTACAGACGTCATTGGTAGCAGCAAAATGGAAATAACGACATCATCTCCCCCCGCAGTACCGCGATTAGCACCCGTACCTGACGTACTAGCTAGATCATTACTGTCAAGCTCCCAAAAAGCGCCTGTATATGTGGCGCCAACGCCAGTGGACGAGTCTGATAGCGAAGAAGTGCCCGCCATCGATTTAGGCTCAGACTCGGATGCTTGACGCACACTATATAAGTAGTAGATATTTCACAGTCAATGCATTAACACATTATATACGCGTCAAACTTCACACTCGATTCGCAGTCTCTTAATTCTGACTGACTCCGCTTCGACTCGGGCACCGGTCTCGTCATCAGAGGCTTCGCTCTGGCAGAGGGCGCGTGGATTCTGTGCCAGATTCTGGGTCTTTCCGAAGTCTAAGCTCACCAGTCCTGAGGAAATCTCAGATGGATATTCTTACCATGCTTAGCAATGAATTCACGACGATGTTTTGCGGATCGAGTGACTTGGCGCGCTCGAAAAATATCTGAGCACGATCAAGCATCTCGCCGTCGACTGGGGACACGCTATCCTCACTTCCGGGGCCAGGCCGAAAAGTAAAGACAGAGCATATTCCAGCGTAGATATGAAGCACGGCATTGTCGCGGTAAGGGAACGATGGTAGAGAACTAGTGTCAAGACATATATCAGTAATGGTTCGTGGTGAAGGACCTGAGACTCAAACAATTCCAACTCATCGAGGGCTTCTCGGTGCCTGCCGGCCAAGATATAGCAATGGACGAGCTCACATAGGATTCGTTCTTTCTGTGACGCGGTAAAGGGATCAGTAGGACGAAGTATTACAACTTCAGCATGTACAAACGTCTTCAGGGCAATGCAACATCATCTTCCGGAGGTAGTCGATCTTGGATTCGTTACTTTCTGCTCTATGCGCGGAGCGATTCAGCAGCCCGATTGCAAGCATCCACGAGGTCCTCCAGTCGATTTCCTTACACCTTGCGAGAATCGCCCAGGCTCTGCGAGCACGGTGGAGATCACCCCGTTGTATGCTGAGGTGGAGTACATCGTAGAGCCGGCGCAAATGCACGCGGCGAGAAGTAAGAGGCAAGATGTCCTCTGACGGTGAGAATAAGAATGTGTGGATGTTCGGCGGCATGCCAATGGAGAGTCGGTGCACGAGCAACGCTCCAACAGCCTCAGCCGCCAGCAAGTAATCGGAAGGACATCTCAGACTTGTATAACTGCCAACTTTATTCGTCCCGTAAACATTACCTGCCACGCGGCGCACAGACAAGTTACTAGAGAAAGTGATTACTGGTGATGCAGTCCTTGGACGATGATTTCAGTTTCGACTCGTCGGTATGGGGCGCACCCGCCCCGGCACCCTCTCTGCTGTCACCACCCCCACTGCCACTACTGCACACTTCTTCCCCTGCTATATCTCATGACCAACTCGACGACTTTGATGATTTCCACACCCCGTTGGAATCCCAGACACCATCTCTTGTACAGGACGATGATTTCGCAGATTTTGGGGATTTTGGTGAGGTAGGGGGCTCCGATGCCAATTTCGCTTTCGAGGAAGACTCGACATTCAGCGGGGAGATACAACTTCAAAAACCAGAGCTGTCGCGGTTGACACGGAGGGCCCTGCGCCTATATCCACTGCCTTCTGCGCGGGACCTGAGTCTACAGATTGAGGAAATCCTCGATCCAGTCTGGCCAGACAACTTGTCCAGTTTGACCAGCAACGAAGATATCCGACAGGTCGAGGGGATTGCTCAGGTACTAACTACGTCAACAAGGTGCGCGGCATGCCTTCCTGCTCGTATCATCCTGATCCTGCCTCACAGCCGGGAGCTGTATTCATCGCTATTGAATTCGCCCCCATTTATAGAGCCGATTAGTTGGGTCCGCTCTCATATACGACAACAGCATTTGATTGCCCTTGGACTTCCTGTCAACTTGGATGAAATCCTTCCCCAAACTTCTGCAAAGTCCCTTCCACCGCTTCACATTTCAACCCGACCCGTGTCCGCTCCTCCAGGGGCGAACGGTCCGAGTCGGAGTATGCCCCCATCCCGGAGCAGTTCTCGATCAGGGACGCGTTCAAATACCCCCCAACCGTCTGCACGTTCTGGACCATCAGTGGCAACGCAACTCAGCCTCGGCCCTAAACCGGAGCTAGATGCGAAGAGAATAAACGATCTTTTGAAGCTCGATTTAGGTGTGTCGCATTCGTCGTTGCATTCCAAACATGTATCATGATGGATTCGCAGATCAACTAAACCTGCTGCCGTTGATAAAGCTGGACAAATATCTCAAAGAGCTGCGCTCAGAGACAACAAACACGTCCTCTCTACTGACATATTTACTTCAGACGCGCGATGCACTACAACAGGACTCAGAAACGTACAATAGGTTGATTGGGGAGTTAGTAAGCGAGGCCCAGAAGAATAAAGCAGGAAGAAGCAAAGCAGGGGTGAAACGTAGCGGAACGTTGAGTTAAGATACCACTTAGCAATCCTCCAGTTCTCGTTCTTGGACTGTAACCGCACGTGATATCGTCGAGGATCATCGGCTATGTAGTGCCAAAAAATATGATGCCGTGTGCTTGCACAACTTAAAGCTTTATCGACCTGCCCAACTTTTTCCTCCGGCGCAACCAAGCAAACCAACTTGAATGACCTTGCGCTACTAACGTAGTAAGCCAGTGGAAGGAAGGATATATCGTCAAGTCTTCGCGCGCTCGACATGAACGTCGCACTTTCTATACCCTCTACGGTTTCAAGTATATCGTTTTCATTCCTTTCCACGGAGGATATCCGCCGGATATCCGTGAAACAGATCGTGAACCCAGTTCTCCTCGACGACCTAAATAGACCAAATGTTGGAGGGTTATACGATCCTGCTCTTGGACCAAGTGATCGACAAGACATGTGAGTCGCTCATTCTTCAAATCATAACACTAATAATCATTCGCGTGCAGTTGTGCGACATGTCATCTCAACTACTTCACTTGTCCGGGACACTACGGACACATTGAGCTACCCTCTCCTGTCTACCACCCTTTGTTCATGGCAAACATGTACAATGTCCTCCGCGGAACATGTCTGTTCTGTCATACATTCAAGGCCCGTCGATCCATGGTGGGAGCGGATTCTGGCTTACCATTGTTTCCCCGGACTGATGTAGTCTTTCCGAGCTTAGGTTTGCAGATATGTTGCTAAGCTACGATTGCTGGAGCATGGTCTCCTCGAGGCTGCACATGGCGTTGATGATATTCAAATCCGTTTGGCAAGCGACGACGATACTGAAGATAGTCGCGACGAAAGCGACGAGGAATTTAACAAGCGTCTCGAGCTCTACGTTGCCATCCAGCTTTCTCGTGCATCGGGCAGTAAACGTGATCATTACAAGAATGAACTCGTCTATCAAACGAGAAAAGAGCTTATCCTGGATTTCATCAGAATAGCTATCTCAAAAGCGTGCCAAAATTGTCATGCGTGAGTGCCTTTTTTTTTTCGCTCAACGCCATTTTCGTGACACTGCCATCATAGATACGGGTATACTTTCCGCAAGGAGAGCTTTACCAAGATTATAGAATATGATCTCCCTGTCAAACACAAAAATAGACATAGGGCACTGGGTCTCAAGCGCCCAAATGTCCTTGCTGAGAGGCAAACAGCGGTGGGGTATCGTCCAAGTACAGACGATCAAATACTCGATGACGTCGATGACCCCTCGGATTCAGAACCTGAAGGAGATTCAATTGATCCTGGTCACGAGGAAGTTGAGGTACCGGCCGCGTCCATGAAAGAAGCACTGCCCAAGTCCGCCAGCGGAAAAGTCAAGACGTCGCGCGGGCGAAACGAAAGGGTCATGCCTCCAGAAGAATGTCGCGCCCACCTTCGTCTCCTGTTTGCAAACTGTCCAGTTATCTGTTCCCTTCTGTTCGGCCGACACGGTCCATTTGCACCTCTTTCACGACATGGACTGTCATTAGCCTCTCCTGATGTGTTCTTCATGGATGTGTTGCTGGTACCCCCAACGCGATTTCGGCCACCAGCAAAAATGGGGGATACTTTATTCGAGAACCCGCAAAATGAGCTCCTTGCAAGGGTTCTCAATACATCATACCGCTTACGTGATTTGAATGCTGATCTGACTGCTGCATCTGTGAAGACCTCCACAGCGGACGAGACTTCGCGTAAACGCTTGCTAGGTTCACTTCTTGAAACCCTGATACAGCTACAAGTCGACATTAACAGCTTCATGGATAGCAACAAAAACCCGCAGCCAATTCGCCAGGGAAAGTTACCACCTGCAGGCATAAAGCAGGGTCTCGAAAAGAAGGAGGGTTTATTCCGAAAACATATGATGGTTCGCCCTGCAAAATTTCTCGTCGAGACTGACTCACCAATGCGATACAGGGGAAGCGTGTTAACTATGCCGCGCGTTCGGTCATTTCCCCTGATGTCAACATCGAGCCAAACGAGATTGGCATTCCACCTGTTTTTGCCAGGAAACTGACGTATCCGGAGCCTGTCACCCCACTGAATGTTCACCAGTGCCGACAATGGGTGATAAATGGACCGAAGAACTATCCTGGTGCTACCATGGTAGAGTTTGAAGATGGACACCTGCAATCATTGGTAACCTTTCTGGCTTGTTCAAATACAATCGTGCTTCAATTCTGGATTAGGAAAAAACGACGAAGGAGCAGCGTCAAGCCATTGCTGATATGCTGTTTACACCGCAGGATGCAACCGGCAGCGGACCCAATGGTCTTTCAACAAAGACTGCGTCCATCAATAAAAAAGTGTACCGCCACTTGCAAGATGGCGATATCTTGATCCTGAACCGCCAGCCAACATTACATAAGCCGAGTATGATGTGCCACAAAGCGCGCATTCTTCAAGGCGAGAAAACAATACGCATGCACTACGCGAATTGGTTAGCCTCCCTCTGTACCTTTTACTTTTACTTTAGATTAAACATTCTTCATCGTCAGCAATTCTTATAACGGTATGTTTTGCTCACGTTCTCCGTCGCAACCTTTATGGCTAATTCGTCTTGATGAAGCCGACTTCGATGGTGATGGTAAATGTCTCTTATATGGTCTCTCACAAGTCGCTAACGGCTTTCGCAGAAATGAATATTCATTTCCCCCGTACGTTATTTCACCGTTGAGGTCTACAACTCTTCCTGATTACTGATTACTTGTAGAGAACCCGGTAGCTCAATCGGAGGCCAGATTCATCGCTAACACGGACAATCAATACCTGGTACCCACATCGGGTAAACCTGTTCGGGGTCTTATCCAAGATCATGTCGTTGCTGGTGTATGGATGACGTGTCAAGATGCTTTCCTCACGAGGGACGAATATTTCCAACTTCTCTACGGGGCCCTCCGACCAGAAAGCGGTGAATCGTCGTCCGATCGCCTCAAAACCCTCCCGCCTACCATTTGGGTACCGAAACCACTTTGGACAGGAAAACAAGTGGTGCGTCGTTTTCACATCATCTCTCGTGCTTGCTGAAATGAGATCTAGATCTCCACCATACTTTTGAACATTACACCTCACAATGCCGAAGGCCTGAACCTGGAATTTACTTCTAAGGTCTCGGGTAACCTTTGGGGGAAAGGTTCTCTGGAAGACAAAGTCGTCATCCTTGACGGTGAACTACTTCGTGGTGTTCTAGACAAAGCGGCTTTTGGCGCCACTGACTATGGGCTCGTGCACTCCGTGTATGAGCTCTATGGAGCGATTATCGCGGGACAGCTCCTTGGTATCCTCGGCCGTCTATTTACAAAATTCTTGCAGCATCGGGCATTTACTTGCCGCCTGGACGATCTAGAGTTGACTCACGATGGGGACCAAAACCGAACTAGCATCTTGCAGAAGAATGACAACCTCGGCACGGAAGGGGCCATCGAAAACTTCCCATCGCTATCTAAAGTAAAAAGAGATGATATCCCTGCTGCGCTCACGGCTCTCCTTGAAGATGTTGTCCGGGACGATAATAAAATGGCAGGCCTGGATGTGACCGTCAAAAGCAAGCTAGCAAAACTCACAAAATCAGTCGCTGATGCTTGCATACCCTTCGGATTGCTGCGCAAGTTTCCTCATAATCACATGCAAACCATGACACAGTCCGGTGCCAAGGGTAGCGCGGTTAACGCCCAGCAAATATCTTGCGCCCTTGGTCAACAAGAGTTGGAGGGTCGACGTGTGCCGGTCATGGTTAGTGGTAAAACACTTCCATCCTTCAAGCCATTCGAAACGAAAGCAATGGCTGGTGGATACGTTGCAAGTCGATTCCTAACAGGTGTCAAGCCTCAAGAATTCTACTTCCACTGTATGGCTGGTCGTGAGGGACTAATCGACACGGCTGTGAAGACGTCTCGCTCAGGGTATTTGCAGCGATGTCTCATCAAGCATTTGGAAGGGATCCGTATCCACTATGACAACACTGTTCGGGGTAGCGACTCTTCTGTTTACCAATTCCTCTATGGTGGAGACGGTCTTGACGTCACCAAGCAGAAACATCTATTCCAGTTCAAATTTGTGGCCGAAAACCAAAACACTCTTCTTAACTTGTATCAACCGAAGAGTATCGCGGGCACAGTCAACGATGAAGACGCGGTGTCTCATATGAAGAGGGTGCTGAAGCAGTCGAAGATACGTCCCAGTAAATACGACCTCGCACCGCGCGAGAAAATCTCTCCCGTTCTCGATTTCTTCAATCCGTCACGTTATCTTGGGAGTACCTCAGAGAGGTTTGCCGAATCTGTCAATGCCTATTTGGACTCCAACCCTCCGACCATTAAGTCTAAGACCTCAGAAGATAGACAGACAATCAAGCGTAGACAACCTCTCATGAAACCTCGGTACTTCCGTCTCTTGATGAATGTTAAATATTTGAGAAGCCTTGTCGAACCTGGAGAAGCAGTTGGCCTATTGGCATCTCAAGGGTGGGTCTCTCGTGTAACATAATTGTTATTAAAACAATGTTTTGGTTATAGGATTGGTGAGCCCTCGACGCAAATGACCTTGAATACATTCCACTTCGCTGGTAATAATATCCCAATTAAGTGAAGTCTCACTTACCTATTGCGCAGGACACGGTGCTGCAAATGTCACTTTAGGGATCCCTCGCTTAAGAGAGATAGTGATGACAGCTTCTCAGAAGCCTAAAACCCCATCGATGATCATGGACGTCGTGTCTGGCGTTTCAGACGTTGATATAACAATATTCTGCAAGAGAGTCAGCAAACACGTTCTTTCACAAATCATCGACAAGGTCACTGTTAAGGAACGTTTGAGTGTTCAAGGTGATGCGCGTCGGACAGAATTCTCTATCAATCTCTCTTTCTACCCAGAAGAGGAATACGTTGAAGAATATGACGTTAACGCAGCTGAAATTCTCACCGTGTTTGGGTCTCGTTTTCCCTCGACACTGAAACGCGAGATACAACTAGAGATGAAAAAACTCGATGCCGATCTCAGGAGTCAGATAGCACAACTCGGCAAAGGCAAGACAAGCAAAGAACCAGTCTTGGGGGAAACAGACACAGATGCTGATGTCGGAGAGGAGTCTGCAGAGAAGGCTGGGGATGCAGATAGTGAACAGGGCGATGAAGTCGGGGACGCGAAGCACGCCCGACAGAGACAAGAGCAGGCTTCATACGAATCTGATGAAGAAAATGGAGAAGAGCTCGACGACGCGGCGATAGAGGCTGCCTATGCCTCTGGAGGCGAAGACGAGACAGCAGACGAAGAATCCGACGACAAAACAGCAGATCCCGGCTCACTTCGCGAACAGGTAAAAACCATTGCAAACATGTTCATTGACGTCTTCCACCAAGCTTCAAATTTCAAGTTTTCGGAAATGGCGTGTTCATTCGAGCTTGAGGTAAGTGTTCCGGTTCGCCTTATCACAGGCGGACATTAACTACTTAGCTAGTTTCCTGCCGACTTTCCGAAACTTCTCTTAGTTGGGATCATAGAGCGCGCCTGTCGCAAGACTGTCATTCGTGAGATTCCTGGCATTACAGACTGCTTCAAACTTGCAAACGATAAGAAGACCGTCCAGGTTTGTCTTTCTGGCTACTGTCTTGGAAGTGGTCTGAGGAGGAATATAGCTTACTACCAACGGATCGAACTTCCGGGGCGTCTGGCAATTTGTGGGTGGAACAGACGACAGTATAATCAATTGCGACACCCTCTATTCCAACGACATTTATTCAATTCTGAAGACGTATGGGGTGGAGATGGCACGCGCAGCGATCCTGCGTGAGGTTGGCGGGGTATTTAATGCCTACAAGATAGATGTCGACATAAGGCACCTCGAGTTAATTGCGGATTACATGGTAAGCGCAACCACGGATTCAGGTGGAGGATACACCAAGTTGACATATGGCAGACATTTGATGGTGGATACAAGCCTTTCAACCGAAAGGGTCTTTCAGCGAATCCGTCTCCACTTCTGAAGGCGTCCTATGAAACCACTGCCGCTTTCTTGTCGGAGGCCACTTTGTTTGGCGATTTTGATGACCTTTCGACGCCCTCAGGTAATATTGTGCTGGGTCGACCAAATCGCACCGGGACTGGTATATTTGATGTGGTTATGCCTGTTGGTTCGCGTATTTAGTCTTTATTGGTTATTGGTGTGAATATAGTGTGACCCATTATTTGTCATTATTGTTTCCGTCACAGTTTTTCTTTGTCTCACCGGTTCAGCCTCGAGGCAGGGTAATGTCAGCGGTCCCCTGATCTCTATCTTGAATCCCATGCATTTTCAATCATCAACCATCATGGAGACACGTCGTATACCACTACAAGACTTACCATTGGAACAGTTTCTCACCTCCAGCTCCATTGCTGGAAGCAAAACGCCACGAAATCACAAACGCCCGCTCTCTCCTTCCGGAATTCCTCTCAACCCCGCCAAGTGCCGTGTCTTGGATGCGGAAGGCATCACACTCTTTAACAACGCTACCTCATGTTCCTCCTCGCACCCTGTGCCATTTATGCACTCCAACATACACACAGTGACTCCAACCAGACCATCGCGACTTGGAAATGGGTATAATTTTTTCTTTGATTCCTATATGGTGAACCTAAATGTTACGTTAGGCTTGTTCGAAATCACAGACCTCACTACTTAACACAACCTACCTTATCGTCGCACTCGCCTTCCCGTGAAATTCGCTCCAAGCCCACAGTAGAATCATCTATCGACGCACAGTCCAGACACTATCCTGGTTTTGATATCTTTCGAGATACCGAACACCGACGCGGGTCCCCAGCTCCAAGAGCGCGGCCGCTATCTGACGGCAATACTCAGGCAGATAGAACCGAAGAGGACAAGGAGAACGTGCCGCTACATAGGAGGGCGAAGAAAAACTGCTCAAAGAAACGACCTTTTCCTAATCTCGATGTTTCGGATGGATCGCACTTCTGTACGCTCGCGCAAACGAGTAAGGTTGTTCGACCTGAACGAACACCCTTTTCAGCGCGCCAGGCACTACAGTAATTCATCGTAGATCTTGCTGACTTTGAGAGCTTCCCAGTACGAGCGGGTCTAACCCGATCCGAGAACAGAAAACCTCTGGGAGGCAATAGGAAACAATAAGGGGGTATCATTATGTTTTTTTGGTTGCAAAGGATCCGATGGCTAGTCTGGGTGCGCAGGGTGTTACGGTGAAGCTACGGAGTATGTTGATGTTATCATATGCTGTTGATTGATTTGTACCGATGGTCTCTTATGAGATCATAATGCTATGTTAGGTCAAATACTAAGTATCAAAATAACCACCAATGGTCAAGTAGAGGGCTCACTTCTGCTGAATCATGGCAAGATGTGATCATGAATTGAGAGTTACCTTGCTTGACAAGATTTCCCAGGGAATGCAGCCCCAGGCTGTCTTACTGGATTTTGCCATTGGATTTGGTGGTGTTTGTTTATTATGTTTAGATTTATTTATTTGTATATAACCTTGCAATGACAAACTTGATATTGAGTCATATGGCATTGTAGGAGACTGGAGGCCCCTACAGTACTATCCCTGGGTTGTTGGGCTGATGTTCCAGGTCAGGACTCAGGACTTCAACTTCCAGAGGTCTGGACGCTGTTCCCACTGGCACATCCCAGACAGACTTGATCTTCCATGTCCCAGAGTCCAGACAAGTTATCTTTGCAACAGAAGTTGGATTTCCTAGTTAACATTTTACTTTATTTTCCCTTTGGACACTTTTCTATTACCCTACATTCATTTCTGCATGTTTCATTTACTATATGTGATCTCAGAAATGCCCAGACTTGAAAGTTCATACTTAGAACTTTGTCCTAGGTCACAAGACAATCATCCACCATCATTTCTAAGTCTTCAAGTTTGAAGTCCCTTCATTTCCCTTTGGTTTCTGTCAAGTCCTGCTCAAATTCTATTCAAGCCCTGTAACTTGAAAACCCTAATTGATTCCTTGGCTCAAGGTCTCAGACTCTTGCTTTCTAGCACCTTGTGAACATCAATGAGCTTTTCCTACATAGTTCTCACTTTTCCTTTCTGAGTCACAACTACACTCTCACCTTACTTAGCCAGAGATTTCACTTCAGAGTCTCTAGGAACTTTACAACAGCTTACTTAGGTCCCACAGCTAATACATATACTGCTACTGGTACTGAACACCAGTTGTAGTACCTCTGCCTTTTGGCATAATGGCTATGTGTGGTGGTGGTCTAGTCACTTACAATATCTTCACACAGCTACTAATATACATGTGCTTATGGCTCCACCTCTCACAGGGCCCATGGTGAGTACTTGAGCATTGATCTACTCTATATCAGCAGCCTCCATGCACCAGCAGTCTTGTTCAGCTATGAACTTGAACCACACTGGCAGTGGCCACTTTTGATTTCCTCCTCCACTGGCAGGCTCCTGTCATTGATTACCCTGGTTCTTATTAGGTGCTGCAAACCACAGATGAGATTTTATCCTTGTCTAATATCCAGGTTCCATTGGAATCATGGAACTTAATGCCTGATATTTGACCACTGACACTCATCTCCTAATTTCTAATACTGCTATCTCTCATTTTTAACAGATCTTCTCTGTGCTCTCTTTCAGGCCTGGTTCATCCTTTCAGGCTGCTCAAGTTCCTCCCATGTTTGCCTCAATCCCTTTAGACATGTGGCATGGAGGGTTGAGAATAGACTTGTACAATCTTTTCCCTTTGAATTGGACTGTACAACCATCAAGCATCCGCTGTGCAAATGATTCAGCTTACAACTCATTCAAGTTCTATCCAACACTTTGAATCTGAGACGTTACTAATATCCTCTCATCCCCCCCAATCACATGCAGTCAAATTCAATGAACCCTCTGCCCCGACCTCTCGACTGGATTGCCTTGATGATCAACCCCTCCTGCTCCCCTAAGGTGGCCGTTTTAGTATCCGTGTGAACCACGTCAACTATTTTTGCATCCAACATCCAACGTTGCGCTTATACTTAACCACAACGACCCAGACCACAGCGCTCCGATGAAGTTACTTGTCACAAACATGATCCTAGTTACCTCGCTGTCATCTGTTGTGAAAGCGCAGTTTGGATTTTTCGATCACATGTTTGGAAATCACCAGAGCCAGAACCAGCAACAACAGCCGCACCCACAAGGAGGTACGCAATGGATTACGCACGCTGAAGCAGGTCTGTGTTGACCACCAGTCTGCCTCGATACAATATTCATGCCGTTCTACAGTTCCATGTGCCTCGTATCTGTGTCCCGACAGTCTGGTGTGTGTCGCCCGGCCATCGGAATGCCCGTGTCCTCGTGAGGAGGACATCAAGTGTGTGGTACCCGACGGTGAAGACACCGAAGGGGCGACGGTGGTGTGCGTGAGAGGGACGAGTGGATGCGCAGCCGTTGAACGCTTGTCACGCGTGCGTTCGAAATGAGCTCGTACCAGGATATGCCATGGTTATGTACACGTCGTCGCCAAGCATTCGACTATGGAAGCAATAAATGCACCTCTTACCTTTTTAGGACGACCCAGCGCGAATTTAAATATTAATAAACTCTGCGTGCTGAATTGTGTAATCACTCACACACTGAAGTCGTCACTCATACGACAATGGCCGTTCCCCGACCAGCAGTGCGTGTCTCTCAGCCATATCGTATTAACATTTACCTCGATCGTGTCATGTAGTCAAAGCTTCCGCCTGGTGCAAACCGCATTCTCTTTGTCAAGAACCTCAACTACCAGATCACAGGCGAAGATCTATATGACCTCTTTGGCCGCTACGGGAGCATTCGACAGATTCGAATTGGAAACGAAGCGAAAACAAAAGGCACTGCGTTTGTTGTATTTGACGATGTGATGGACGTGCGCAACGTTTTTGCCTTTCTACGGCTTGCTCTGATCCACGATCCACTCGTGTAGGCAAAGAATGCGCTTGACCATTTAAACGGATTCCATCTGCAAGAACGATACATTGTTGTCCTCTATCATATGCCGGCTAAACAGGACGCAGCAGCAGCGAAAGCTGACCTGGCACGAAGAGAAGAAGAACTCGCACAACTCAAGAAAAAACACAATATTGGCGATGACGTATGACCAGATGCTCCTCACTTTCGCGTAACGATGTATCAGCCCACCACACCTATTACGCATAACTAAAGTCCATTCTACTCGAACTGCAAGTTGTCCCGAGTAATAGAGCTTAGGCAATCAACCCAAGCCACTGCACTTGGGGCATTTCTTGTCTATTTGCGGTGCTGCATTGGTCTAAAGCCACCCACAAGTTCTGGAATCTAACGATCGCTTACCATAGTCTTGTGGGGATTGCCGACTTGGTTGAATGGCACCAGTAAGTTTGACGGACCCTAAGCACGAATGAGACACCCACTATTGCCAACATGTTTTGGTACATTGCGGTGGGACACAATTTTGGGGGTGGTTGGGACTGAACTTGCATTGAAGATGATAACACTTGATCTGGCAGGCGTTAGTCACACCTCTACAGTGCATGGACTAACGCACTTCTTCGTCTGGCTGTTCAAAATCATGATGGGTGGCAGTAAACGAGTAAGATATCATACGTACTAGCCTCACAACATGTCCACAGCTGGAACAGGCCTGGGTTAGAGTCCGTTTTTCATGCAGAATCCGTGGCGAGACTCACGCTTTGTAAGTGTTCCGTACTCTGTATATCGAGCAGAGGTCATGATACTCGGTAGTGTGGGTTAGTTGTACAACGCACCTTCTCCAGTAACACATCTCGACTAGTGCCGAGTGAGGGTGACTCGCGGGCATGCGGTTCTTTATATCTCAGGAATGCGGTTCTCTCACCGCTTACACGAGATCATCTGTATGCCCGGCATGGGGATAGCCAGGCGAGACTGTATGTTCACGTCATTCTATCCTCCGGAAATATCAAGACCAGTCCAAAGACGGTCGCACGACCTGGAGCAGCAGATTCGGATGGCAACAATGGACCACGGCAAACAGCGCCTGCGGGATGTCGTTGCCGGAAACGTCCAGGAGGTCGAAACTCGTCAGAAGGCTGCCCTTCCATAACGCATCCACGAAGAGGGTTCTGCTGAAACAGGTATCATACTTTCACCCGGTATTCCCAGAGATGAATCTCACCAGCCAAGTAGAAATATTCGTGTATGTGAAAAGATCCTCTCGAAGGTGCTCCGTGTATTTTTACTTTATTCTAAATTTCCATTGGTCGAGGGGAACGGAATCAACCTGGTGGCCAAGATGCGAGTGGTTGGTGACAAAGGTTTATTTCCCTGTAAATAGTTATCAGTTGCTCAAGCGCTCAACTTCAAACGGACACAAATCACCTAAAACAACCTCGATTACGATTACCATTGACGGGTTTGCCCAGCACGCACTTCACCTTGCGAAGTAGTGCTACTAAAATTCATGATGGGCCTTCGAAGTTACCGCCGTCACACCTGCGTAGCCTCGATTATCATCTGGGTCTTGCAGATTTGGTGGTCATTCTGGATTCATGTTGCGAGTGTGAAACCCGTGTAGAGAAGACACGCAGATTCAACCTCGTCGGCCGTTTCAGGGCGTTTATGCGAGCAGTTGCGTTTCAGCCTCGTTCTCGCTGGCATCGATCAGCCTTGAGCTACGTTTGCCAGCCGACGCTTGGCTACAGTGATTTGCAGTACATACCGCGGTAATTCTAATTCACAGCGTCCGAGAGTGATTCGTGTGTGCATGGGACAATGGTGGAAACTGCAGCCTGAGCAAATGATACCAGAGCAAGCGAAGTTGACATCTTTCTCTGGTGATTTCAACTTCGAGTGAAAAAAAAACCACGTGAAGGTGAGATCGATTGATGTCAATGGGTCGTATCATGATTCACGAGTTTCATCAACGGGAACCTCGGAGAGCAACCTCCGTCGGGTCCTAGTGCCAGTGGGTCCGACTCACGGATATGCCAGTGTGTAAGTTGGCAATCGGTTCGACGGAGTTCAAGTTCACATACTACTATACTTCATTTGACCGCTGAGACAATTCGTCTGAGGACAGGGCCTGTCTGTACTACCGTCGATTTTGACATCGCACTTTCCACAGGTGTCAAGCCAAGCAGTATGCCACTCACGGCTGCACCGCTACGATGGGATGCTGGTCCCCATCACACGCAAGTTGCTTCCCCAGTTGGGCGTCCAAAGGGCACTCCGTGGAATTCCGATCGTACCTCTACGGATCATGCATGATCCATTCCGATGATTTGCTTCGCATAGCCTCACTTCCATGGCTGAACGCCGCGAAACAGGACCCGAAGGTACTGTGATTCGAACCCTCGGGAACCTCCTAGAAAAATTACGATAAGAATTCCCACTTCCCTTTCGTGCTATCTTTATGGTCAGTTGCAAAAGACAGTCCGCAGTACTTCCTCACTGCGGCGGTTTCATCTAGTCTCGTGAGCACTGGTTTTGAATATTCAGGGTTGACAACCTCGCTGAAGAAGTCTTGGATTCGGACTCATCCGAACATAATACAATGATTCAGAATGTTTGCTTCAAGACGTCGTTTCATGTAGGCTCTCGTCTATCAGCGTTCTGTTCGGCGACCATCCGAACTACTCTCGTGAGTTCCTGTGCCTAAATTAATCGCAGAAGTTCACCGGATCAAGCTAGCTTCGTTTTAGCCATCGGGATCACAACCAACTAAGCTGGATCATATGCGGTCAGTGTGGGGGCAAATCAAACCTGCCGTGTATAACCTCGGCTATAGTATAATCTTTTCCTAGACACAGGGTGTGTCGCTTCAACAATTCAACAGAGTGTAAGTTTGATCGTGCTCGTGGCATCTACTTCTGGGACTTAAGTACTTGAAATGTATAAAATAACGGGTGCTGAAGAATACAGGAATATAGAGAGATACCAACACCACAACGTTGAACGACATCAGAAGTGCACAACGGAACACGCGAGAATAACTGACGCCAAAGCCGTCGTCGAAAGAACCAGCATCTCGTTCATTTAGAATACACTCTAGATAAGTTCCGCCGCATTGACTGGCATTTCATCCTGGAATATTTTGAGGAAAAGAATCATGCGATGATGGTGGAATGACTTACTATTTGGGTGCTATAGAATTGTTCTGAGAAAGGGGGGTGACTACGATGATCGCAGGATGAAAGAAACCAATCTTACCGATATCACGGAGAATGCGTACATCGTCAACTGTTACGAACTAAGAATCCCGAGGTGAGAAGACGACGGATGGGGAAGTATGTGACGCGCGCACGTTGATAGCGACACCTTTCCTGCCAAACCGCCCCGAACGGCCAATTCGATGTATGTAGTTCTCACGATTCCTGTGAAGAACATTGTCAGATATTCGCATAATAACGGGGGTAGAAGCGATTACGCTGGGAGATCGTAGTTGATGACAAGCGAGACTTGTTGTACATCGATCCCTCGGGCCCAAACATCAGTGGTAATAAGAACGCGCCTACAGCAGGTTTCAGAGGAAGCTTCCGATCACGAAAGTTATGGCTCACGATGTTCCCCCGCGGAATTCCGCCATAATAGCGTCTCTCTCTTTCTGCACCATCTCGCCGTGCATGGAGGAGACAGTGAAATTCGCGGCTCTCATCTTTTCTGTTAACCAATCGACCTGAAAAGACGATGAGCTGCTTATAGGATTCCAGCCAAAAACTCCAACCTTTCGTCGCGTATTACAGAAGATCACGGCTTGCGTGATGGTGAGTGTATCGTACAAATCACATAACGTGTCGAATTTCCAGTCTTCCTTTTCTACGGCCACGAAGAACTGCTTGATCCCTTCGAGGGTCAGTTCGTCACGCTTCACCAGGATTCGAATCGGATCCGTCATGAACTTGGTTGTCATCTCCAACACGTCATAGGGAAGAGTAGCGCTCAACAATACGACTTGCGTTGCCGGAGGAAGATAGCGGTACACGTCGTATATCTGGTCCTTGAATCCTTTATTCAGCAGCTCGTCTGCTTCATCCAGGACGAGCATCTTAATGTTTCGTGTCCGGAGGGCTCTTCGACGAATCATATCAAAAACACGCCCGGGAGTCCCTGAGACCACGTGTTGCCCGTATTCTAGCTTTCGAATGTCCTCCCCAATGGATGTCCCCCCAATGCATGCGTGACATTGGACGTTCATGTAGTCACCAAGAGCAAGAACGACGGATTGAATTTGGGTAGCAAGCTCTCTTGTCGGAGAAAGAACGAGCGCTTGTGTTTCACGCACGGAAACATCGATGGATTGGAGAATGGATATCGAGAAGGTGGCGGTTTTTCCGGTTCCCGACTGGGCTTGAGCGATGACGTCGCGTCCTTGGATGATGGGCAAGATAGCACGCTGCTGGATAGCAGAAGGCTTTTCGAAATCTGGTAGAGTAATTGAGATATAGAAAGAACGAGCTGAGCTGAAAACTAACTATATGCGTAGATTCCTCGAAGGAGGTCCTCCTTCAAGTTAAGGTCGTCAAACGTAGAGACGACCGAGACAGCCTCAGACGACTCAAATATGAGTTTCTGGAAAAGCACATCAGTAAATGCCCTGCTACCTCGAAGGCGACCTGACCTCGTCTCCGGGGTTGATACCAGACATTTTTTGTGGAGGGTGTAGAAAGATGCACGGCAGAGGCGGAGTTTGAAAATGCCCAATGCCCAAAGTCGGGCTCTGAGTCGTCTTTGCCTGAACAGTCATGGACTCTATCTTCGAAGCACAGCGACAAGCCCACGAGGAGATTGAGCGCTACGAGATCGCGCTTTACTCTCTCCTGTCCCGGAATCAGCCCACGCACGAGGTCAGACTGCAGACGGAGCATAAGGCAGCCCAGGCACTTGGCCGCATCTCATCTCGCGTGGCGTCACTTAAAACCCAGTATGACGACGAGGACGCCCGCAGGGTTGAGGTAGACGCGCTCACCGCGCCGGCCCAGCCAGTTGACCTCTCCGAGTTCTACGCGCGGTTGGTGAAGATTCAGGACCACTACAATAAGTATCCTGATGTTGCAGCAGGAGCCTTCGAACTGGAGCTCGCTGCTCTGCTTGAGGAGGGGAATCAGGATTGCATAGACGACGAACTTGAGGAAGAGGACCGTGCGTACTTGAGGGTATACTCGCCTGTGATGCTTCATTCATTCACTGTTCGTTCAGCTGTATCATTGATGTTCTCCGGAGAAGAAGCATACGGGAAATACGTCGACCTGTATGCTAACCATACCGCCTACAACAACCTGAAACACATCACCAAACGGCTGCCTTATTTGCAGTATTTGGACGTCCTTCTCGACACTCAAAACGGTACATTGCACAGCGAACTTCCCAAAGCAACGCGGACCTCCAAAGAGTATGAGGTGTACGTGCATCCTCATCATTAAGTACAAGCACAGCACTCAGCGCGTCCTAGTTATATTCGAAATTTGCACGATTACCTGTTTTCCTTTCTCAAGCGGACGCAACCTCTCATAGACGTTGACTCAAAGTACCGGGAGTACGAAGCCGAATTCCAGGGGAAATGGGAGGCTGGAGAGTACGATGTCAACTGGGACGATCAAAGTAGTAAGCGTATGGCCTCTAACGACGCGGGAGGCATATGGTGCTCTGCCTGTGAGTGGTTCCCTCGTCGGCACTGTGCGCATACCCATCCCGTGAACTGCAGGTCAGAAGAACTACACCAAGCAAACCGTGTATGATGCGCACCTGACATCAAAAAAACATGTTAAGACAATTGCTAAGCAAGCCGCATCCTGCGAACTCTCACAAAATCCAAACGGTGTTCAGACATCTGTTACAACAGTTCTTCACGACGCAACCCTATGGCGATCAAGGTTACGAAGTGTCGCGCTCCTTACACATCTTTCTGCTTCGCTGCTTGTCATGCTTGTTCCCACACTCGGCGAAACGAAATCTAATGTGGAACGCCGCTTTTCTCTGACCGCACGCGAACGCGAGCAGGAACTGCTCGAACAATCAAAACCTCCTGCTGCTCCTACGAACAACGTAGATGGCGGAGGTGAGGAGGAGGAAGAAGAGGAAAGGATTTATAATCCACTGAAACTCCCCCTGGGCTGGGATGGAAAACCGATCCCATACTGGTTATATAAGCTGCATGGTCTCGGAGTCGAGTACCGTTGCGAAATATGTTCCGACCACGTGTACATGGGAAGGTACGGCAATTTTTCTGTGTTGGCCGATATTTGCTCAAGGTGTCCCGCAATAGGAAAAACTTCGACCGACACTTCCAGGTACTTCTTGGTTGAGGCTCGTTTTGCTGGATTTGTGCAACCTGATCACCAATTTCAGGAATCCCGGCACGCTTTCGGTATGCGGGCTTTAGGTTTGCCGAATACGAAGCATTTCCATGAAATCACTCGCATCGAGGATGCGCTCTCGCGTGGGTTTATTTTCTTTGTGCGATCGAAACTGATGAAAACCGACAATCACTCTCAGTCGCAGAAAAACTCAAACGGGAAGGAAGGCACGAAATATTCGAGCAGGAGACGATGGAAGAGCTTGAGGATGACGAGGGTAATGTATACAACAAGAAGACATATGAGGATTTGAAGAAGCAGGGTCTCATTTAATTAACCTCTCGTACTCGTCGTTCTGTTTGTACTGCATTACTCGTTGCCAAACTCAAGTTCCCATCTCCGAGGGAAACAAGAATTCCATTCAAACTATTTCACAGACCCAGAGGGAGTGGTGATTCTATGCGCTGCTGGCTCGGGGGTAATGGGTACAGGAAGGTCGGCTGCATGTGAATAAAGTTCCTCGTCTGATGATGGGCACGATGACAAGGGCGAGTCCCCAGGTGACTCAAACGGATTCGTGAGAGTCACGTCAAGCAACGAGGGTGTAATCACCAATTTCCCCTTGTTGACCTCTGCAAGATTCTCAACTCGGTCATTAAACAGGAATGTACAAGTGACCCTCACCAAGTTTGTCCCACCAACACGAATCATCTGCACTTGGGGCGGGCACTGTCACACAGTTTGAGATAAAGTAGAGTCAAAATATAACTCCTTACGATTATTGTCTGTGTCAGATGGCAAGGCAAGTGCCATAATTTTTTCCTCCAGCTTCTCACCAGGAACAGCAGCCAGGGTATTCTCGAGTAGCAAATGAGAAAGTGCAGTGCGTTTTACCGTGTCGACAATCCGTACTTCAGTTCTGAATAGTGCAAATACTGAGAAAGAAGCTTAACGTCCCGTGGCGAGAAACATCGAGTAAAGTACCTGGTCGGTGATCAGAACCTCGGAGTTCAGCCCGCGAATAAACGGTCAAGTCTAACCTGCCTCGAAACAAGATCCTGTCTAAAACGCGAGTGAAGCGGAATAATAGCAAAGGCAACCCAGCCCACGTACCAGTCCAAGCAGGCACTCGCATTTTCTCGCTTGAGTCATAGCTGTCTGTCCCAACGTCATATTTGTATGTGGGAGGAAAGAGCAACGGCCCCTCGTCGTATCCTATGAAAGCTTCACCGGTCTCGATGGCCAATCGTAGCTATATGATGCTCTAGTTAGTATCCTCTGAGAGTAGGGACAACTTACCTGATCTGATCCAACGAGCGGATCATAATCACCTCCATTTGCGAGGGATCGGACACTTTCACCAGAAAGGTCAATGCGATAGTTCGTGTCAGCTAGCCAAATGACATTGCTGCCGACAGTTTGAGAAAATATTCCATTCCTCGATCATAAACTTGAACTTACTCATGACTTGAAATTGTTTTCCCCTTGAGGAAATGCAATCCCTTTGTGATCGTCCAGAAGTCCATGTTTCGTTCTTCCACGTTGGAGTGACCGGCAGCCAGATGAGCGGTGACGAAGCAAAAGTTGGTGTCGTGAAAGTCCAGTCGAATACCAACCCCTCCTTTGTTTCCTGATATCCCTCGCAAGCCCGTCTAATCAAAAGATAAATGAATAGTTTTAGCATAAATGATTTGACGCACTTTCCGAGTGGCTCCTTCGACATTGCGAATCACGGAGGTCAGCTCCGCTTTAACTACAACAAAAAGGGCGGTGCCGACCAGCTACCAGCGAAACATTAGTCCAGTGTGCGTAAATGGACGCCGGAAGTAGTTACCTGCTCGCTACGTAGTAACACGTAGGCTCCCGAAGCTGTCGGTCGGCCGTTAATCGTTTTCATGATCTTATCTTCCCACACCCGTCTGTCAGCATTTAATCAGAAGCAAGGTGGGTCACTCATGCAAATTAGGCACCTTTTTCCCGGATCGGTCTGAATAATCTGTTGAGCAGTGAGGAGCACTATCTCTTGAAAACCCAAAACAAATATATCCGGCCTATGAAACTGAGCATCAGCGAGCTTTCGCCTTTAATATAAGAACCTACTCCAGAAAGTCTACACCAGAACAACCGTCAGATGTACCATCTCGTGAACGTTCATTGATTAAACATACTATCTCTAGGGAATAACCAAGATATCAAGCTTTCAGATGGAGGCTGTGTGGCGCGTGTTCACGTCAGCAGAAATGGGAGGAGCATTTCCATTTTCTGATTTACCCTGCCATTTACATTCCAGGTTCCAGCGAATATAGTACACGGATAGGTAGAAGAATATTCCGAAATTCTGTGGCATCGAAGTTCAATAAGTAGTTGTCACAACTTCTGCCCAACCTACCGCTCGTTTAGCGTCTTTCGGACCATATCATGAACAGGGTCAAATACGTTTACTTGGGTCTGGTTGTTGAGGTTGCCCTGTTACATGCTTAGAAACGTGGGTAAGGATACAGAGTGAAAACACTCACGAGGAACATATCAATTGCTACCTGCTTGTTCTTATCCTGAAAATTGTTTATGTACGCTCTTGATACACTTTTCGTTGCATCAGAAAGGACACCTTCGAAAAATCATTCCATGATTCCTATGAGAAAGAAGCCTAGAAAGCCTACCCGCTAATGTCCGCTTTCCCGTTCGGGTAAAGCTAGTATTCAGAGCACCAGTACCCGCATATATGCGTGATAATGCATCTCCATTTTCTGCCCAGAGTTCCCTATGATATCCCCACAAAGAGTTGGCTTGTAGCCATTCGCGATGGATCAAGCAAAGAAACTGTTCGATCGCCTTACGTGAAAGGATATCTTGGACGAAATTGGTCCGGTCCAAGCTACGTCATGAGAAGTCAACCACCATGAATATATCATTAAAGTCAGCATTACCAATCCAGACAATTCGTCCTGAATACTCCATGTTGTTCTGTAATTCTCTCCCTTGTTGACAAATCAACTAACGTGAACCCGAAGCGATCCATGCGATCAACGATGTCTTCCAAATGTCTTTGGGTCGTGAGACAGCGTAAAGAGATGGGGAAAACTGGCTCACCCAAGATCCTTTATAATACCGTCATGACCGCCAATTCTAACAGCATTGTGAAAGTCATAGTGCGTAATGCTGAGCTGGTCATCCCAAATTCCTCTGGCTTGATTTAGATGCCTCGCATACGTTGCAGTAAGGATGGCTTCGTTCTCCTTTGTGCCGAGCAGGTTGATTGCATGTGTGATGCCATATTCGTCCATGAGATTTGCGAAGTGACGCTCAAATGCGGGTTGTGATGCTTGCGGGCGGGTTATTTGGATACGTTGGCCAAACGTTTGTATCCCTTGTTGTTCCCAGAACACTGTACTCGAACATGAGATCAATAAGGAACGAAGGGGGAAAACGGCATACAAGGAACACTTCCTCTAACTTGTATGTAACTTACAGCATGCTGGTCTGTACTCAAGATTGTTTCTGTCTGCAATCCCCACTTAAAGGCAGGGTAAATAAGTAGATAGTTTGCACACTCGCCTCTACGAAGTTTGCGGTATTTCCATCGTCATCGACACCCCGAGTATTGAAGCGGGTGCCTGCCCTTTTCCACCCAAGACGTGATATTAACGACAAAGTGGCAATCACGGGAGTACCGTTGACAGGTGGTGCCGGGAGGGCCATCGTAGACACTCCTACGTACCCCTGGATAGCAAGTACCTTGAAAGTGGCAGAGATCTAAATGTCGTCGATAAAACATCCAAGTGATATTACGCACGATGAACTGGCATCGGTCAAGGTCTTGGCGTTCGAGTGGATCAAGCTTTTCCCGAAAATCAAGCAAACTTCGGACGATGTATTCATTCCAAACGAATCGTTCATCGAAGACCCCGATGTCATATTGAATGTGAATATCACGAGACAACCGCACAGCAAGCCGTGAGGACAGGTCCCATGAGGGGTGGAGGGCGTAGTAGAAGGAACCAGAAGATAGAATCTTTATCAGTGGCATGCAGGGGTGTTCGAAGACTGCATTCGGGTTGAGGTTCTGTAAATATGTTTCCCTGTTCGACGATATCTCTATGCTCTCCGGATTGACAAGTGAGTCTTGGGAAGTGGAGAAATCATCCCAAGAGGACGATGTTAGGCAATAGAACCGGACGTCATGGATCCTCGCGACCCTCTCCGGATGCGATTGAGAGGGGAATGTGTTCCCTACCTCAGTAGCTGCTGTGATTATTGCAAGGAATATGTCTAGCTCCACTATAAGCACATAAAGACGACAGCAGTGTGAGCGTACGCGCCATCTTCTACCGAAATGAGACCCAGACATCCTTTCACAGCTCGGTGCGTTAGTTTGATGGTATTGTTGAGTTTAACCTCGTTCCCCGGCAGAAATTCGACCACGACCTGACTCGTACTGGCTTCGGCCGCGCGAAATACAAGCGCCTTGTGGGGGTAATCTAGTCTCTTTTCATGAGAGTCTGTCAAGAGATAGAGAGTCCGTGGGTTGTATCCTAGAAGAAGATGCATGTGCACCATTGAAGATAATTTGAATCTCGGCTAGACCTAGCAATTACACTAGTACTGTAGCTGAGACAGATGCGTCCAATATAGAGGTCACACATCGCGTGGGTAGATGCTACCAGAAAATACGCGTCGACCAAAACGTCCTGGATTACTGTATTTCTACATGGTTTCTTCCCGCCTACACGGGATATTGTGCACTAGTCAATTGCACATATATGGAGCGAGCTGGTCTACAAGACGCAAGGTTGCCTGTCTGCAAAGCTACGACTCATTGGTTGGCGGACCAATCATGTCCAGAACTCGTAACCCATCTGGGTGAAAGTGTGGCATTACCTTCTACCACTCTTTTGAAAGCTTCAGAAGAACGTCGAGGGGACCGGCTTTGCGAGAAAGATGCATCATCAAGTTCATGCCGCTTAGAGGTATGGCTGGAGATTGTTGGGCTACGCGGTGGAGGTGAAAGGAAGGGGGACAGCAATGGGTTGGCTGGAGGCGGAACCGAGGATGAGGCGATCAAACCATTTGACTTGTCCGAAACCATGAATTTGTTCTTGGAAAAGACAGAAACAACGGACTTGAACAGTGATGATTTGGACCGTTGAGAGCCACGGAGTGACACGGAGGCAGAAGACGGGTCGGCGACGATACCTTATAATGCCGTTAAGTCAAAGGCCAAGAAATGAAAACACGACAAATACCCGATGACGTAGGAAGAACGTTGTCATTGGCGCTCAAGCTCAGGAATAGGAACAGTGGAACAAGCCAGACAAACATCCCAAAGAAGGTTGCGATATCTGTGAAGCCAGGCGCATCAGATACCCCACCGCGTGGCCGATACGTCTGCCTCGCATTGTGAGTAAGACGCGAGAAATGCATGAACCACAGAAAGTGATTCATGATAGCCATCGTGCAGGAAGCAATAAAGGAAGCAGATGACAAAAAGATGAGGGGCCATTGACTCGAGAAATTTTGCAAATATACTATGTGGCAAACGACTGAGAATACCGTCTGGAGCAGGGGGAGGGAATCGGTGACATAAAGTAGCACGTGTAATGTAATGATGGCCTGTAAGATCGTAAGAGGAGGACATCTTCGATGAAGACGAGAGGATACAGACATAAATCCCTCTCTGTCCAATCAGCTTAGCGACACGAGAATGTTCTTCAATTAATTCCGAGACGTAGAGCAACCCACTGGCTTGAATTTGATCAGACTAGCAAGAAACTGTCGAACACCCAAGACCAACCGAGGGAAAGGGTTACAAACACGAAAGCAGCCACGGCAGCAACATAACTAGATATGAAAATGCGTGAAATGCTATGTTTTAAAAGGTGAATGAACACACCTAAGGTAGTGAAGCAAAGGCATCGAAGCTTTGCATGCGCAATTGGAGGCTCTAACAGCAACCCAGTGTGTGAACGTTTGAACCTTGGATAGCGTCACCCACTCCCAAGTCGGGCACCCCAAATTGCCACGGATTGTCACACTAGTACTGCTGAAATCAGACTCGGTTTTCGGTTTGGGGTTTGGCAGAGCATGTATGTTATTATGACCTTAGCAGTAGGGAGTTTACTCTGGGCTTTAAGAACTATATCTACAGTTAGTTACTGTATGGACAGTTGTGATGCAACCATTGGAAACCGGCCGTGGTCAACGGCGGAAACACTGAGACGAGCGGACGAGCGAACTGGACCAAACTCTGTAAGGCGACTAGGACGTACGGATACAAGGGTGACTCTGCTATCTCTACGGTGAGCGGTGGAGATATATATATGATACGACACGTGACTAGGATGCCAGTGAGCCGCTAGGCTTACAAACATGTTGGGTGAAGGGAGTGTTATGGGACGTTGATGTGAGCCGTTGCAGTAGACTTGGTGGGATAGTAATTCCCATCTGCGAGCTCTTTGACAGCAAACTCTCGTATTTAGGGTCCCTGGTTGAAACTCGGTGTCCTCGACTGCCCGCCACAGCGACCGTGTCCTAACGGTATTGCGTGTGTTAAGTGAACGCGTCGCGACTGATGCA
Organism: Pulveroboletus cf. aberrans; assembly: GCA_038094155.1. Taxonomy (NCBI): domain Eukaryota; kingdom Fungi; phylum Basidiomycota; class Agaricomycetes; order Boletales; family Boletaceae; genus Pulveroboletus; species Pulveroboletus cf. aberrans. Next base: position 66,835 of record JBBPTO010000007.1, on the reverse strand, counting down.
TCAAACCACCACCCGCCATCCAGCAAGTGACAGACCTCTGGCTATATTCACGATCTCGAGAGCTACCACATATTTTTCGTTCCCTCAACTTCGTGTATGTAGGCATATTAGAAACGATACTATCATAGAACCCCAAATGCACAATTTCAGGTATTTCTTGAATAGCAACACAACTACACAATTCTATTTCTTCGTACCTACCTGAGTATCTAGCTTAGACCCTCAGTTATCAGCTCGTATCAGCACAGAAAAAAAAGATGATGTTTTGGTCCTGCTAGAATGGCATGAATACGGCGAGGTTGAAATCCATATGATATGCACAATTTTGTCACAGGTTGTCACGCGCGGCATGGCAGCCGCATTAGGAGCCCGACACGCTCCGACACTCGATGTTTGCGCACGAGAGCAAAAAGCAAGAAAACAATGTTCTACGGTTGATGAGGGGGGTAGTTTACATGGTGGTAATTAGAATATGGATTACTGTGACCAACAGAAGGGTTCCATTCATGAATGAAGTCGAATGTCCCTGCCCGAGAAGTGTGAGCACCAACAAATGAGCTTCCTGAAACGTTCCGTGGATGCACTCGGATAACTGGAGTCGTGATCCCATGCGGACATGTGCTGATCAGAGCTGAAGTGGTGGCTTGTACTGCCCATGTGTAGAGGGGAGGCTGGGATGACTGAAGGTGTGGGATGATAGAACAGAATATCGGGATTGAATGGCTGACCGGTGAGTGTACCGAATGAGTGGCCGAAGCGGAGCACAAATCTTGTCACTGAGGTGACACCCCTATCCATGGGTATTGTCACACTCAAACATTCATCATTGAATAACATCACACCACAATCATATACCAGCACTCTGACATCTTCAAATCCTCCCAATAGACCTATAGGGCCTGCATGGAGCAAGTCATTACATTTGATGCACCAGATCGGTTGCAGATCTGGCCCGGAATGCACTAAAAGTGTCTTTTGACCATTCAACTTGACTTTTTCCGTGTTCTACACTTTCCACAACAGATTTTTTATTATTCTAAAGGCTGCATATGATAAAATACAGTATACTCTAGATGTCTCGGGTGTTTCTTAATAGAAATAGCTAGAATTGCATGCTGTGGAAACGATTGTGCATTTGGGGGGCCGTGTGCATTTGGGGTTCTATGATAGTATGTAGAATAAAATTTTGTGTGTTTGGTGGGGAGCCGACGTCATACAATCTCTAAAAGGAGTAAACCCTGACAAGATAAGCTAAATAAGCTAAATCGTGCGCATGCGGGATCAGTTCAGAAGTTGACTCACTTCGCCAGGGGACAATCTACTTGTTGATGATGCACCACTCGTCCTCCGGACAATTCTACGAGAGCTACTGTACCGCTATGGCTATGTCTGATGGCGCGAAGCATCACCCACATTGATGGGGGCTCCCATCTGCGGAGGCTGCATTAGATCCCTCTTCTTCGATCTGGGTCCTCGCCATTTAGTGGATCAACCTGGATGCCAAGTTCATGCTGCCCACTTGGATTGAGATAGACCGTGAAGAGAAAAAAAAGCAGCATCGGGCGGGGTCGAAATGAAGTGCTACTTAGGGCCGGTCGTTGCCTGGTTGCAGTGTTTCGGAATCGCGGGTTACCAAGCCGTACTTTTTCGGGAGGAAGCCCGCGTTGTTCCCCTCTCACGTGAACGTATTTTCATCATATAGACTACCGCCCGCGATGCGCCCTGGCTTGCTTCTCAGTCAGCTGTCCCGATGCAGCCGCAGCTTTCTGCACTTCCCGACTTTTACTACGCTCTGTTCGCTTTTTATGAACCTGCGTTGACCACCATTGGGTTTATCGGGACCCTATGTGATCCCGAAACGGTAATATATTGTCCACTTTTCTTTTTTGCCCTTTCATTGATAATCTCCTAGAGTCATAATACTCAAGCGCCCTGGCCAGCAGACAGTCCCCCCCCTTCAATCCTTCCGAAGGCCTCCATTGTTACGATCATCCAACTCGCACATGTTTGCGCGCTTATGGGACTCTTAAATTTCTTCGTGCTCACAGCTGCTAGAAGGCATCTAGCTTCGCAGCCTGCCGTCCAGGAGAAAATCGTCCGGGCACTGTTGGTTCCTCTTCTAATCGGTGACTTCCTTCACATCTACGTTACACTGTGGGCCTTGGGTGACGACCGATGGGATGTTGCGCGATGGAGTCCAATGTTGTGGGTGACAATAATTTTGGGAGTCAGTTTGATGGTACCCAGGATTATGTGGCATCTCGGCATATGGAGGTATGTGGATGCAAGGGATCGGGTTTCTGGTAAATCGCAACGAAATATAGAATCGGAGAAGTAAAGGTTACATTCTCTCATTTAATGGACTTAGGTTGCTAGTACACGACACGACACTTTACTTTCGTTCGTAACATTATACCGTTGTACAGGGTATTCATATTCTTTGTTTGACTCCAGGATGGCCCAACTACTCAGTATGTCGTCAATACGGACTGTTCACGATGCTCGACTTGCTCTCCAAACTCATTGGTGCAAGTGACGTTCTGGTCGGCCTCCTGAGATTTTTCTTGTTAATTGCCAATACGTTGTTCTCCAAAGCGACAATCTGTCAACACGTTGAGAACGATAACATCGGTCCAAACATGAGTTCGCTCACGATTTCCTTGTCATCTCCAAACTTAAAGTTGTCTTGAACCACGTTATCTTCGTATTTCTTGATCTCGTAATTGTCAAGTTGTCCCTTCTTGACCTTTTTGAAATCCCAAGCTATCACGTATTTGCCAGTTGAGGTGACTATGGCATTCTCTTCTTGGCCTTCCCCTAGATTAAACCTAGTAGGGAACGTAAAATTTTATACCGCATGATGTGGAGTCGGATGTGCGCCTACCGAGCGGGACTAAAACTAATTTCATGGTTCATGTATGCGATGTGTTCCGCGCGCAACGTGAGTCGCCGTGGCATCGGCTTCGCGTCCGCAGGGAAACTACGATCGAAACCGAGTGAGCCAGCATATCTACCCTCGCCAATAAGAGTGTCGATAAGGAGCAGATAGTTCTTCGTTGTTGCGACTATCCACCGTCCATTGGCTGTGACATCAATCCCGATGATAGGGTCCCCAAGAGGTGGCAGTGCCGTCTTCGCATTCTTGCCAATACAGTCGAAGAGTCTGATGTCACCCTTTTCACTCGCTACAGCGAGTTTACTGTTGGCTGTCGTTGTAAGGCCGGAAAACTTGTTTTTGCTGGCGTATTGTTTATACTGGCTATCCACCATCTTGTTTCCAGAGATACGCGGGTCGATGCGGAAGAGCGCGTTATGGGATGCGCCAACAAGAGTTTGTTCTTTGGTAGTTTGAGCAAATTTGTTATCTGGCGCCATGTGGTCGACTGTGACATCCTCGTGGACCTTCCACTCCTCTACAACTTTTCCACGTTCAATGTCCATGGTATACAACGAGTGAGGATCGGTAGGATTCATTAAGACCATTTTCGTATCTTGGTCGTGTAGCATAACCTTGCACACCTATCAGCTTATTCCTACCTGGAACGCTAAATGAAACTACCTCTCGGGGCTTGAACTCCTTCCCTTTGGTAGTTGCAATCTTGCTAATAGTCGCATAGTACTTCACTTGATTGCCACCGGTGTGAGAGAACACGCCAATATTGTTTCCCCGTACAACGTACGAGCGGTCGCCTTTATATCCAACCGTTAGCATCGAATTCCGCTCGCCAGGTAATCTCGGCATGATGGATTCATTTTCCTCATCCTCGTCCTCATCCTCATCGCTTGGCTCTGTGACGATCAGCAGAGTCATTTCTAACGAGAGAAAAGGAATTACCTTCATCTGGATCGAGTTCAGACAAAACATCCTCTTCGTCTGCTTCTTCGTCTTCTGCATCACGCATCTCCACATCTTCAAAGCTAGAACTCATGACATATGCTTGTTCGTCAGGCTAATGGAAGGTTAAAATAGGGGGTCAGTCCGTGCTGAGGATAACTCGCCTTGATTTTAGAGAAAGGAACCCGATGTAACGTTTCCCATGCTGCTCTAGTAAATGATGCCTTGAATGTCTCATACCCATCTGGAGAGGTAAATTGAAATGCCCAGCTGCCGTATGTTCCGCCAAGATTATAATTCCAAGTCAGGGAATGCGTCTGTTGAGACCACCGAGGATTCATGTCGGAAGCGATCTTGTGCATTATCAGGTCGCCGTCATCGCACGCTGCGGCAACCCAATAATCATACCCATTGGAAGTGCGTTCTACGATTTTTGCATCGAGGATCTCCTCATGCGCAGACACAAATCCGTCGGCCTCCAAGTCCCAAACAAAGAAATAAACCCGAGCGCTAGTAATTTGTCCTAAATCCACGCTCTGTGGGACAGGGTTGGATTTAGCGACGCCCTTCTTTGGCATAGAAATAGCAGGTTGTTGTTTAGCAACCGAAACACCTTCCGGCGGAAGATTGTCCGCCTCCCTCCGAGTTGTCGCAGATTTCTCCTTGGAGACTTTAGCTCTAGTACTCTTGCGTGCAGGAGGCCTAGAGAGAGAAAACGTTGTGAACAGATGGTGTTCTGGTGACATGGCGAGGCACTCACTTCCAGATAAACTGCTCGAGTTCTGAGTCTCGGATGTTGTCGGCACTTGTTTTGTACTTGCGCTCATACATGGCGCGGTACATGCAGGTTTCGAAGAATGTACGTGTAGGTTCGTTCGTCTCTTCTGTCATGAGAAACTCGTACAGTTCATCAACATCGCCGTCCAGGTCTCGCCATATAAAACAAGCTTCTTGAGGGCTCTCTCCAGGACCCGGGCGAAACTCGAGCTCTTCGCTGATAAGGAAGACCTTTTCTTCATCGGCTGGAAGATAGTGAGTGGGACTTGAACACCGATGAAAGATGACATACTTTCATCCTCGTCCTCTAGCAATTCTTGGTCACCCTCCTCATACACTCGGGTGATAACAAGCTGGAAGTTGTGCTCGAGGGAGGGGACCCGTCTTATGGTGGCAATTGCTTCGTTGTAGCTAGGGAACGAATGAGGAAATGATGGGAGGTAGGGATGAAGAGACGAGGGCATACATGCATTCCCTAGAAGATCGCACATTTCCTGGTCTGACAAGATACAGTTGACCTGATTCGATTTTGACGACCTCAGCAGCGTTCGGATCTTCTACATAAGCGCAATGAGTGAAGGGGGGGGAGGTCAATGTGAACTTATTCTTACGCCAGACCTTGCTGAAAACTGTTTGTCTGCGTCAGGAGGAATGCCGCGTCCGGAGATTATCACAACTCACAGCTCTTGAAGAGGTTCATTGTGGCAGATGACAAGAGCGATCAGCTTGATCGAGCCGTTGTGACAGACGCGTGACACTTTGCAACTCACCATGTCCGCTGGTGCGTCCGACTCCTCCTCGGATCGTGTCCAGCTCACATCCGCCCAGCAAACCCGGCACAGGTCTCCACGCCTGTTTCCAGGAGTCGCTCAGCCAACCCAGCTCAAGTGAGCTTAATATTTCTGCTTCTCTACCCATGCGATCTCACTCCCCGCGAGGTGTCTCCATCTTCGACAACTATATCCGAGTCCGCTGTCAGTACCGGTTTCCAACACGCGGATGATCTTGCTGTCCGCGCTCACGCGTCGGCTGGGTTTCTTGCTAGCCGCAAGATAGCCATACGGTCAGACCCCGCGCTTCTCACATGCTTCGATGCGGCGGACAAACAACTCTACGATCTTTGGGCTCCAAAGGCTTGATTAGTACTAGTACCGCCATCTGGCCCGGTCAATGTTCCTTAGCTTATCACTCTGGGAGAAGAATGCAGTCATTGACCTGAGCGCGTGGAGTACCGAGTCACTTCCACAAGCGTTTCGTTTACGTAAATCGAGTTTCGCGTGGCGTGTGCTCCACACGCCTGCCTACAGAAACGGCCATGGTGCTCAGGCTCAAACGACTTGATCATTCACCGTCACCTTTCTCCTGGGATTCTCTTGCTATTCCACGCCCTAGCACACCTTCTACAGAAGCACAGGTAGCGGAACTCCCTTCACCCCCAACAGTATGGCTTTCCGCACGCGATATGAAGATCTTCGGTATCGACCCACTAAGATCTGATCTTGGTGTTGTACGTTGCAGTGACTGTGACAAGCCAGTGCTACGGAGTGCCATTTCTGATCATGCCAGTGAGTTCAATACCCACTGCCCATGAGGATTATTGTACTTACGCCGCAACCCACCCAGCGAATTGCAGTGTCGACACACGGTCTGGCAAGAAATTGGTCAAGAACAAGTTAGCAGACGGTGAAGGTATCGATCAATCTTCTTCCTTTACACGATATCGTCTGCTAACCACTTTGGATACATTCATCTGACAGTGGAGTCGAAGAAAGGCAAGAAACGTGGAGTGGATGGCGAAGATGGGGACGACCCGTCAGAACCCAGCAAGAAGAAGACCAAGGTTACGAAGGGGCGGACTAAAGGGCCAGTGGATTACGACAAGCAGTGTGGTGTCATTAACGACAAGGGCCTCCCCTGCTCCCGCTCGCTCACTTGCAAAGCCCACTCGATGGGAGCCAAGCGAGCCGTACCAGGCCGCTCGAAGTCATATGACGAATTGCACCTCGAGTGGAATCGAGCCAATAACCCCAACTGGGTGGAGCCAGTAAAGAAGGAGACCAAGGCCGAGAAGAAGGAGAAAAGGGAAAAAGAAAAGGCCGAAAAGAAGAGACTCGCGATGGAAGCTGCAATTGCGTCGGGCATGGATCCTAACAAGGCCGCGACAAAGAAAGCACCGAAGAAAACCCAAGTACCTGCCACCGCGACTCGGTTGGAAGGCGACGACGCAGCAGAGAACTTAGATGATCTTGATTCAGAAGCAGAGGTGGAGTCATTGGTGAAAGCCGTTCAAGATGCACAGTCGAAAGGAATGATTGGTGTGCCTCTTGCAGTACCCAGCTCTGAGAGTTCGTGGTTTGTGGTGAGGAGAGAACGCCTAAGGAACTGTCGAGACCTGGTGGCAGGTGCCCTAGCTTCTGTTGCTGCGCGAAATGGAATCAGCACTGGGGTTGCAATTAGCTGACCGTGTACCTAATTAGTTAATTACCATTCACGTCAATGTGTACACTTACTCTTTTCCCTTTAGGTCCAGACCTCCACGTACGACGCCAGGGATCGTGAAGCTAGTAATACGATTCAGATACTCGGATGGTCCATCTGCGCATCAATGAACGCGGGCCTAATCCAAATCCTTATGTGAATTTCATCACTGCTCTACCAATGGGAGACGCCACCGTTGAGGAGGCTGCTCGCCAGCTTCTTCGCGCCCTCGCTGCTCAGGTGAAACCAATCATGAAAACACACGGATTTGTTGTGAATAGTCTCGAAGAGGTGCGGTTCACTAGCTTCGATATGATGATGGCTTGGTTCAGCGGTCTGACATAGACCCCAGTACGAGTACAACCGTGTCTTTGCAGGACGCAACTGGAATCATGGTGAGACCATCGGTAATTCTTCTTCTCTGTTCCACATACAAGTGGTGATGAATCAAACATTACACTGTAAGAGCTCGTCCTCAGATCATCCGCAGGATCATTGGTCCCTACACACTGGTTGATGAGCACTCTGTGTCATGAGGTATCTCACAATGAACCTGTTGTGGCCCTTCGCTGATTTTCTGCCGGTAGTTGGCCCACATTAAGGTTGGAAAATGGTCCCACCGTAACTACGTCCGAGTTACGACAGTGTCATTTTCTAGCACATGGACCATGGACCATCGTTTCAAGCTCTCTGGCGGCAACTCCAGCAGGAAGTACGTGTCCTTCAGAATAAAGGGTACTACGGGGATGGTACGACATTCCGTGCCTTCTTTTCCGTTCGAATTTTCATTTCTAGGTTACTGGTCGTCCGGGACGAGGCTAGTTGACTCCGCCAAGATTGGGGGAGAGGGTATTGAGGTGGGCGATCTCCCCGAGTATATGGTAATATTTATTTCCCTCTATATAATCTATTTCGACTGAATAAACCAGTTTGGCGGCGCTCACTCGAGAAGGCGGCCTGTCTCGCGCCGCTCCCGCAAATTCAAAGGTTCCCAGATATCAAATAAACGGAAGGCAGGTTCACGAGTAAACTCAAGTACTTTCGACACCGTAGGAAAAGCTTTGAACGAGGATCTGCAAGGCGAGAGGAAATCGCAAGGTGTTGGGTTCCGGAAGAAGGCTGGAAGGTCGGTACGGAGTCTGTTCGAGGACCTTTCGATACTCATGGTATCATTCAGTAAACGCGCAAGGGAAGAGCATGCTTTAGCTGCTGAACAACGAATGAAAGTTCTTCAAGGCACGGAATTCCCTCTAGGTTCATCAGTCACGGAACATGACTCGGGATCGGAAGACAAGAAACGAGGCTTTGAGACAGATACAGATCGCCGCCATACGCTGCTGGAGGTCATTGAGGAGAAAGACCTGGACGCGCTTAGGGCTACAGCACTTGATCTTACTGGGGATTTCCTGATGCCGACTATTGGTTCGTCCGGGAAGTCTGCGCATGCCCGTGAGGTTGAAGCACCTCACAGGTTCGTGATGTTCGGCTTGGAGAGTGGTTCAATGTCCGACGAGTTTACTTGGATCAGGGAATCACTGCGCGACGAAACTTCCGTACAACCGAGCAAGAAACGCAAAACGTTGCAGTCAAAATTAACCTTCACTTTCCATAGCTCTCCCGCAGTCCCAGAGGCAGCAAGAGAAAACAAAGACTTGTGGGATTGCCTGGTCTGTACACTGTGAGCACCTTTTTTTTATGTCTGAGATACTAGGACGCTGACCAGGATCATCCCTCTTGTCAGTACCAACAAACCGGACCATTTAGTATGCTCTCTTTGCGGCACAACACGAGGAGGGTCGAAATGGGTCGATGACGGCTAGAGCTGCACACGGGTACGGGTACGGTATACAAATCCTGTACCCCTGCCAATACCGTGTACCCGTGCTCACGGTGTACGGGTTTGCACGGTGTTGGTCGGAGTAGATTCGGAGTACTTTCGATAGTAGTCAGCAGCAAACACTTCTTCCGCTGATGCCACTTGGTCCTTCTGCCACAGCCTTGACCTACTGCCGGCAGTTGCCGGGCTGGCGATTGCCACTGGCGAAATTGGCAGCGTTCTGCCAACAACACTAATTGGAGCGAACTGTTTCTCCGGCACGTGATGCCACGGAGATTTGCGATGGGCATGCAACTCGCCTTGCGCTTGTCAGCGTGTTTTTCGTACATAACTTGAACGCTGAGACAGCACCCTTAATTTACTTCCCAACTCTCCGAGTCCTATATTCTACGGCGATCCGCGGCGTTACATTGTCTCGCCGCAGTCCCACGTTCCGCTAACCTCGTCGAGTGTCAATGCCGCAGCAAGGCGATGAATACCTCGCAGTTCTCAAAGCGTCATATGACTATGAACCACAGTCTGAAGATGAAGTCGCAATCAAGGAGAGCCATATTGTGTTTCTTCTCGAGAAGACCGACGACGAGTGAGTCTGACGTTGCTCATCCTTGCCCCCATCGCTGACCGAACTAGCTGGTGGAGGGTGAAGATCAAAGGTGATTCGCAAGATGAAGACAGCCCTTCTGGTCTAGTTCCTGCTGCATATGTAGAGAATGTGGGTCTTCCATCCTTTTCCCAGCGGACCCTTGAACGGAATGGACATCCAGGCCGACCATATTTCTGTCGCAAAAGCAATATATGATTATGATGCGGCAGCTGCCGGCGAGCTCACTATTAAGGAGGACGAAATGCTCATAGTATTTGATCGCGAAGATGAATGGGTCCTCGTTCAAAGCCAGAAAGAGGGCGGTAAAGCTGGATTTGTTCCCGGGAATTACATTGTGGAGGTACGCTTTGATGTTGTATCCAGAAAAGCCTATTCATCTCTGTCAAAGACCAGCGGAGAGGTACAAATTCATGAGCCGGAGCCTGAACTAGAGCCTCCACGCCCTCAGATTGTTCCCCCCTCGGTGAGTTTGTCTTTATGAACGATGATTATTTCTCAGCTGGGTGTTGCAGCCGAAACCTCCAGCACGGCCTGTCAGTGTATATGTGGACCCAGCGGATCGTGTTGCTCAGACTCCTGTCAAAGCGCCAGCTGACAACATCAAGACCTGGGCTGTCTCTGAAGTAGACAATAAGGGCAAGAAGAAGAAAGGCACTCTTGGCATTGGGAATGGTTCAATCTTTTTCGCGAGTGAATCAGATAAGGTGTACTCTGGTTCCTCGCGATACAACAAACACCTGTTTACCGTATTCTAGACACCCGTGCAGAAGTGGAACACTGCTGACGTCCAGGATTTCACAATAGAAAGACACAAGCACATTCTCATTGATATGGGAGGTAGCAATCCAACGAAGTTGCACTTCAATGTCGGCAAGGAAGAAATAGCAGAAACGATATTGACTAAGTTGGATGACTCGAGAAAGTTAGCTATTTCCAATGCTTCGGAGGCCGCTAGTACGGCATTGCACAATCGTCGGTCAACACATACCCCACCACCGCATCCCATGGAAAGCGGCAGCCCATCAAAGAAAAATGGGGTGTCGGTGAGGTTCACGGAAAAGTCTCCTGAGATAATCCCTCCTAGGGAGCCCTCGGAGGACGACGAAGGGGAAGAAGATGGTACTGGGATAACTGGTAATGAGCAAGAAGGCGAACCTGGAGCTGCGTTATACGACTTCGAAGGCACCGGCCCTGACGAGCTTTCAGTTCAAGAAGGCGAAAGATTGTTCATCATTGAGAAGGAGGGAGAAGAGTGGTGGAAGTGCAGGAATGCAGGTGGTGATGAAGGTGTCGTGCCTGCATCCTACCTCGAGGTGGGGGATTTTCATGCGGTCATCCGATATTCTGTCCGACCCCTGTGCAGTCCTTAGGTTCTTCGACTTCCAAGAAAGTTGGTGACGAGGATGAACGGGCACGAAAAGAACGGGAGCGTGACGTGGCCGAGAAGGAGCCTGGTGACAAGGAGCGGAAGAAGATTGGGCAAGAGCACACCAAGGTTACAGCGGCGCAAAGGAAGCTTCAGGAAAAGGAACAGGTTGCGGCCGCCGCGGAGGCCCTGAAGAAGCAACAAGAAACAACTAAGCGGGTACCGCAAAAAGCCCAGAGCGAGCTCGGCACATCCTCGTACGGGTGCATTTTTTTGGCTAGGGTCGCCTTTGATCGTGGTTTCCAGTCGCTCGCGGACTTCGGTAAGCAACCCATCAAGGGACTCCTCATCTGCACGCACATCCAATGAGTACAAGAGTACGCTGTCGTCTTGGACTACCAAATTCACGTCACTCACCCGACCAGGTGCACCCCCTCCAGAGTCGACAAGAATCTGGCATGATCGCAGCGGCCAATTCCGTGTTGAGGCCGCACTCCTCGGATACACTAACGGAAAGCTCAGATTACACAAAATCAACGGTGTTGTCATCGAGGTTCCATCGGAAAAGATGTCCCTGGAGGACATGAAATATGTCAAACGTTTGTTAGCCCGGAAACGATCCAATTCCCCGGGGAGAGCTGTTTCTCCCCGAGCTACCAATGACGACGACGACAAACCACTAGCTCTCAAACGTCCTAGCGAGGCCACAAGACGTACACCTACTCTGCCACAGAAAAAGGGGCCTCAAGTTGATTGGTTCGACTTTTTCTTGTCCGCTGGCTGTGACCTTGATGACTGCACACGCTATGCACATTCGTTTGAAAGAGACAAAATTGATGAGAGCCTGCTCCCAGATATCACTGAATCCACCATGCGTTCACTCGGCCTCCGGGAGGGCGACATCATTCGCGTTAACAAGGTCATCCAACAGAAGTATGTCAAGCCCCAAGCTTCCCCACCGGATCATCAAACTAGCGATGAAGCACTTGCAATGCGACTACAGGAAGAAGAGAATGCGAAGAAAACCGTTAGCTCTGCTCCGAATCTCTTCGCGGGACCAGGCGGGGTCTTGAAAAACAATACGCAACGTCGCGGTAGACCTCAACCCAAGAGCACACCTCCAGTTGCCGTTGACCTGGGTGCCATCGGGAATGCTTCTGAGCAGATTAAACGTTCTGGCTCTCCAATGGTTCGCACAAGCAGCCCATCTCCTGTGCAACCCCCGCAGCGATCCAGTTCAGCTATGGCAACAGTTTCCGGCTTCGACGATGATGCATGGACGAACAGACCGGGCTCGAAGCCTCCTGCCTCCAACCCTACGCTGCCAGCTACTGCTGTTTCGCAGAAGTCCCCCTCGATACCCCCAGCGGCCCAAGCAGCCGCAACGCCTCCCCCTGCATCACCAGCCCCACCTCAAGCAAATACGACTACTGGCCCTAGTTCGCTCGCAAAGACTACGGAAGCTGATGTATTCGATCAACTGACACGGCTTTCTGAATTGAAGACACATCGCGTCGCCTCTCCCCTCTCTCCGATTCCTCCCTCTGCATCTAGCCCCCACGTGACTTCTCCGTTGGTTGTCTCACCGCCATCAAGCTACAACAACGGACTCGGTATGAGGTCGTTTCCTGTCCCGATGGGACAGAATTTTCAGAATCAACACCCTAGTGTGCTCCCCCTTTCCCAACAGAATGAGCCACGAGGCCCTTATGCTCCCATACCCGCTAATCAGGGACTATTGCAACCCTTGGTCCCTACTCAAACTGGCTTCACCACCTTTGTTCCAACGCGTCCTTCCAACACATCGCCTTTCCAACCTCAACCTCAACCCGCACAGCCATCCTTCCTGCAGACCCAAATCACTGGGTTCCCTGGTAATTCCCAGACAATCTTTTCGCAACCAGCTGGATTTTCTCAATCTGGACCCATTCTGGCTCACCCTACAGGGGCCAGTGGCGGGCCGCTTGCCAGTTTCGCATCCCCATCTCCTTTCTCCCACACAGCAGCAGCACCAGTGCTGACTAGTGCGTATAATTTCTATCTTCACTATATATATTAAGGGTGTGTCGCAGATCCAACGGGTTTCTCGCCATTTGGACAGGCCGCGTCTAACAACAGCATATCTGCTCCTTCACCGGCACCGTCGGGCAACAGTTCAAACACATCTCCTGCGAGCGTCTTTGCCCAAATGAAATCCGGAACATTCGCATCAGGCAACGAATACGCTGCACCCCAACACGCAGGTGAGTCTGGCTACCTGCGTAGCGTTAGCTTGTCCCATAATTGCAATCAGATAAATACGATGCACTTCGAGTCAATTGTAAGCGATTCCGTCAATAGATTTCATGAAACTCAACAATTCTTCGTAGCTCAACCAACTGGATGGGTCCCGCAGTCCACGGGTTGGGGAATCCATCGGAGTTCTGGGTTTTAGACTGGATATGCAGGATTTTAGTACTTAAACTGCTCATCGTTTTACGCCCATCTAGCTTTTGGCAATTCGATCGATTATGCAAGAGAAAATAACGCGAAGATAGAGCGACAAAGGAAGCGAAAATAACAGTGGTCTTACGATGATTCCATAATCCCATGAGTGAACCCGACTCGCTCAAAATACCTCTTCAACTCTAGCCTTATTTCAGGGGCGATATCGCGTGCTAGTAGACCTGTACACAAAGGGTAGATGACAGGGAGATATTTGACAAACTAACCGCGCGATCAACAAGGTGCATGGTGGAAACGGTGTAGCACTCACTGTCTTGTCGTCAAAACGACAAAAACCATCGAGAATCTCGGTCACGACAGGTGTCCAGGCAGCGATGTTCTTGGCTTGTGTATCGGCTCGCAATTTGGTATAATCCAACAACACGTTCAAACCAAGTCTACATACCCCATAATTGCTTTTAGGCTGCACCAAACACGCCACCACAGGACTTACGGGAGGAGTCTTTCAGCTATCTGGGGACGCATCGACTGATGCTCTACCCGTTCATCAAAATACAGTCGGAGTAACACGTGCACCAGAGTTGCTGCACTGCTGGATTCTTGTTTCAGCAGATTCGGCAGATGCTTCATAAAACCTTGGTGGGTCTTAATCCGGTGGGAAACACGTTGAGTTCAAAGCAGACTCACCGGCTTTCCACAGCCCGGTGCGGAGTTCCTTGTCGTCGTTGAACATGCGTGCGAATTGATAGCTGTGATCCAGCACACCCATCAGTTTGAGTAGTTGATCTGGAGGCATTGCATTATAAACGACATCGTTGCGAAGCAAGTCGCTCGTAGTCTCGATCAAGAGCAGTTGAAGAACACATTTGACAATGATTTGTTTGAAGATCCGACGGCGACTGCCATGCGACAGTTTCGCCTCACTTGACCCGCGTTCACTCGTGGGAGAAAGGGGAGCAGGCAAAATCGCCTGCCCAGCAGAGTCTGCTTCTTTTAGCTGTTGCGGTAGATCGAAACGAGTGACAAGGCGCTTACCAGGGGAATCAAAGTCAACAGTATTCCCGTCAATTTCCACTCTCAAGGTTTCATCAAACAACTGATGGGGCGTAGTTGTCCGGAAAAGTTTAACGAACGTAGATGCAACACGCTCCCATCGTGTGATACTTAGCTTACTCGCATTGTTCTCCAGGAATTGTTGCAAACATGATGTCCCAATGCGTGCGAGTGTGTCGTTTTCTGCCACCACCATCAGAATACAGACGCGTGCGGAAATCTAAACCAACCTTGGCAGATGCAGATGGACAACAAATCCAACAATCCATCAAGAGTGCGCTCCAGAATTTCGTAGTAGAATGTATAAAGATCAATGAGATCACGGAGTGCTTGGATCATAGTGGTGGAAAGCCAGACACTCATGTCCTCTTGTGTGCTGAACCGGGACAGATCTTGGCTCGACTTAAGAACAGCAAATATGGGAAAGAGGAGCTCTTGGCAGACGGTGTCCCAGAAATCGATAGAGAAGGTCCTCCCATGGGTCTTCAACGTTGAAAACAGGGAATCTAATGCTCTGAAATGCGAGAATTTAACCCTGAAATGATTGGAAACTCGTGGCGAAAAACCTCACAATCGCCGTACTTCCAGGTCTTCGCCGTTCATTATGATATCGTAGAAACCAAATAATGTCGGGAACCAAAACCGTATCATTCCATCTTCGCTAAATGACCGTCCTTCAGAACTAAGAGTGCATTCCGAAGAGTTGAGCATGATCGGGATGATACCACGAAGCATCGCGATAGCAAGAAGGCTGAGCTTCTGATACTTGCTCACTTTACAAAATTCCGTGACACAGACAGTTAGGTCAGCAAAGGAACCATGGCGGACGATTGCGGTAAAATGATCTTTGTTCAGCCGGCTCACTATCTCAAAGGCAGTGTTGGCAATTCGTTCTGGGAAAGGGATCGATCCTCAAATCATGCATACCCAAGGAACACATACCGGTGAGCACTTTTGAAGCGGCAGAAAAAACACCAAACATTGTCCGCCAGCCAGAGCGCATGTTCTCGACCCGTGCTTGTATCATTTGTTGAAGACACTGCAGGACCTGCAAAAACGCGGTGGGACAGGGGTAAATCGAGAGCGTTTGGAAAACTATACCATGTCTCGGATATCCGGATTGGCGTTATGAATCATGGTGTACTCAAAAGGCTTAAGGAAGTCTTTTTGAAACTTAAAATGCGGTAATTCCTCCTTCTCAAGGAACCGCATGGATAGCTGCCGTAGAGAGTCTAAGGCGAAAAATCCGACCTGAGGGTTGCTGTGGCAACAGACCTGCGGCTCGATGAGTGATGATTGACGAGGATTGGAACGAGACGCACTTGGTTGAAATGTTCGCCTAAGATGTCCCAAAGGTTGGACCATTCTAGTCGAATGCGATTCATGTTATAGTAGGATATTTCAACCAGTTTTTGCAAGCTGAAGAGACGCGGATGTTGAGACAGGCCCGAAGACTGTATCTCCTCCCAAGAAACGTCACAAAGTGCGCGGACAAAGTCCACAATTGCAGTCTGCAATAACTTTAATACTTTCGAGCCTCAGAAGGGAAGGACATACTCCAGAGAGATGATGACTGAGAGAAAAAACCATATCAGCCGCTACGGTTATATGCGTCGATCGGCTTTCATTCGCGAGGTCTTCGTTTGGTACTCTCTTCAGGCGGCTGAGAATAGCATTCAGTACTCATATGACTTTCCAACAGGAATTTCTGACCCTTTCTTTCCGGAGTCAGGAACTTCAAGACCGCTGCTTATCAGCTGCATGTGTTCCAGTTGGCTGACGCACATCAAAACTTCGCGCCAGGATCCTTTCAGGTTGTTACCCTCGGTTACTGCAATATCCAAAAGCGTCTTAATAGCTTCCATATTCTTCGTCTTCATCTCTCCCAGGTTATTGAGGAAAGTGAATTTTGCCAGCGTTGTGACGAACGCGTTGCGCTCTAGTTCCAAGTCAAAGAAGCAGACAATATGGATCGCATTCTTGAATCCGTCTAGACACAAATCGACGACTTCCAGGTCATCGGTATTCTGGAGAGGCCCCGATATTCCTGCGAGAAAGGGTATCCAGGCAATCTCGAACATTGGTCGGACGTGGACAAACTGAGAGGCACTGAAAAACTGTTCTCCAGCACGTGATCGACGCTGAGACCGCATCAGCGTTCTAAAGAGTGCCTAATAACAATATTTGAACTGAGGGCCATAGTAGGATTGGTGAGCCCACGAACCTCAGTTTTGTTAGCAATGCTAGTGGACTGAAGCATATATGCTTCCTTTTGAAGATCCCTGCCAACACTGGCGAGGACATTTGCAAGACCAGGGCCTGTGGTTGGAAGGTTGACAGAAGTATCTATCTCGTCCTTCATTCGAATCTCATTGTGTTGAATTTCGTCATAAATGCTAGACAAGAACTCCTCTGGAAGGTCTTCGTCATCGTTGATCCCTCGATTATTTCGAATAAAGTCTGACTTGGACATGCGATTCTTGATCTGCGGGTTGTGGGCGTCCGTGTTAAGCATGATCGTAGAATAAGAGAGTACATAGGCGGTATCTACCAGGGGTATGGGATATCAGATCCAGTCAGTTGAAATTCTAACACACCAACCTGCATTCTTGAAGGGGGTTTGAGAGTTCCCTGCAATGTATCTTTCGGCAAATTTGAGCATGAAGCGATCTATTTTTTGGGACTCTCCAGGAAGGCGAAAGGCTTGCAGGAAAAGTCGTAGGGCATCGAGGAACTTCAAATTCCGGAAGTCAAGAAGGTTAACAAAAGCATGCATGATAGCCACGTTGAAATCATCCCTGCGGCACAATAATCAGATGTTGAAATCGAAGCGAAGCATCTTCATGACGCACCCCTCGCCTAGGTATTCCCCAATCATGGATTTACTCAAACCGTCTGTTGTCAGAAGGAAACATGCAATCTCTTGTGGCGATGAACTGGAGATGAAGCCGGCTTCCTGAAGGAATTGAATGCCCTACACAATATATGATTGTTACCAGTCCTATCCCTGTCGAATACCATGACTTACGCGTTTAGGCTTAAAGTTGAATTTCTTGATACCTTCGAGTAGAGTTGTCTTCTTCTGCTTCGCATTCTCAAACCTTGTTGGGTCATCCACAATATCGGGTGTCGATTGTCGCAGGACCTCGGCGCTTCCGGTCGATGTTGCTAGCCTGTCCTGGGACGAATCTGGTGTGATAGAATCATGACCAGTTTCTTCTCCAGTTTGACTACGGATCCCAGGATCACCACTATGATCTGCTGGCGTTTTGCCCGACGTCGTGCCCCAAGTCACCAACGATCTAAGCACAGAGACAAGACATTCAAGTCCCTGCCTCCGCAATTGACCTTCCGAAAGGCCGATCGTGGATGTATCCATCGTGCCAGACACAGATATTATTCCAGAAGAGTATGACGGACCATGTGCCTTAGTCTGCGGGTTGACTGCCTGGCCAGTCGGTTCTGCGCTTTTCGGCTGCGAAGCACTATATGGCAAAGTTGCAATTTTGGAAATGATGTTCATCAGACTGCGTTGGTTGCTCAGCAAGAGACAGAAGGAGATGACATGAAGTTGCCCTACCGCTCGTAGATATTATCCGCAGCCTCGCTGTCACAGTCATAATTAAGGTACAACTCCACTACAGCTTGTGGATCCTGGCAAAGCTTGAGTAACATTGCGAGAATGACAGCCTTTTGCTTAAGTGTGGACGTCCTCATCTCCAGAATGGGGATAAAGATCTCGTGCAAAAGAACTTCTATCTCTTTCTAGTTATCCAACATAAAACTTCAATTCGCCAGAACGGTTCATTAATCAGACGCTCACCTTGAGCTTGGTCCGCATGCCAGAAATCACACGCCAGAAAATCTCCACGCTCACGTCAAACACTTGCGGAACAGGGCTTACAGCATTTCTACTTAAGGTTAAGCAGAGATATTGATTGATCGCTTGGATGAACGTCGTTGCTTCGTGTGAAGAACTCGAATATATGACCGCCAAAGGATCAACCAAGAGACCCATGTGCGAATTCAAAACTGTTAAAACGAGGTGGAGAGAGAGAAGCTTCGACCGCATTGCATGGGACTTTAAGTCGCGCTCACTGAAAACCAGATTAAGATTGACGGGAGTTCGGATCTGGTGGGCACAAACCTCTCAGTATTCAGAGGCTTCATCGTCAATTTGCATAAAGCTCGAAAGACTAAAAACGCATCCTTGATGAACATGTCCTGAGTGGAGAGCTCTGTGGCTGCGTGTATGCTCGTATCCAGGGACGAACGCACTGGGCTAGCGTTACGCAAGCATTCCCAATCCAATGGATCAGATTTCTAGAAATATTTGAACGGATGTTGCTCACCCTCCTTCGTCAGGACCTGGGCTATCGGACGACACCGAATTCACTGGCAGGTAGACAGATTCCTCCAGGAGTGAAGCAGAAAACCTCTCTTCATGTGCAGCCTCGTTCTCGATATTCGCTGGGTGTGGTGAACCGGGTGCGAGCTCCCCTGAAACTAATGATGAACGTCGAGATTTGGTCTTCGGGGCCGTGTGATGAGCCGGCAATGACAGTGTGTCGGAGCTGATGGAAGGTCTGAGATTCGTCCCTTCATCCGATTCCACGACTCTTCCAGATCGACAGCGTGCAAAGACATGATGTACCATCTGCGTTAACCCACCCTGAGCCACCATCTGATTCACTGGGTCTGTGCTCAGAAGGAATACGTTGTACACTGTCCGCACGGCCTTTAGAAGGGATGAGTGATGAACATAGATCGTAGGGGACAAGATCAGGGCAAGAAGAGCCTTGACAACCTGTAAAGAAACCGTGTCCGGCGTCGTTTCGCTATGGCAAGCAGTTATGGTGTGGACGACTAGATCAACAAGAGATGGCTGCGGAATGTTTGCCTGCGAACCGGACAGAGACTGTCGGCCTTGTAGTGTAGGAGAAGGAGGAGGGGAGGGAAGTGGCGGAGTGGAACTCTTCTCAGCGAAGAAGGAATATGAGATTAACTTGGAGATGCAATCCAAGCTAGCAATCATGAGTTTCTCGCTTCTAGTCTCGCAGGCAAGTCGAAGAGGTTCGAAGATTTCGCGAGGCTTGTCACCACCTCGCCCTGCTCTGACCATTTCTAGGGCATTCTGTGCGCTGTCGCGGAGAGGAATGGAACGTTTTGCCTCCTTTGAGGACAGTATTGTCTCCAATGCAGACGATATGAGCACAACAGAGACAGTGTGACCCGTGGACATCGTCAATGAGCGTTTGTGGACCGGACAAGGATGGACGACACTCGAAGACGTCTCGGGAAATGGCTCACTGTGGCCATTAGACTCGCTGCCCTGAATAGAGTTGATGGGGGCGGAAGACTGACTTGTGATGTGCGAACCTTCAGCAGGGACAGGAGATTCGGGCTTGACGAGCACAGGAGAGGGAGGATCCGAGACAATTATTGGCCCTTCGGTAGATGCGGTTATGGGATCGGCCTCGTTGGCAACAACTTGTGAGTCTGTCAGACTGGTTCGTGGGCTGCTGGCTGGCTCCGAAGGGTCCTTTCGGTTTGCAGACGCGTCCTCTGTATTCTCTAAGCCGGGAGTTTGGTGAGGAGCGAGCTCCGATGGTAAAGCAACGGGGCTTTGGGGGTTCTGCGCGCCTGACATGGGTACGTCCTCTTGCACGCCCGAGAGTTGGACAGGAAGCGCGTCAGCGACGGCTTACTATCTTAGTTACCACAAACGGGACTTGCCGCGGCTTCGGAGACTGTATCTCTCGGATCGCGATTATCAGAAGTCACAGCAATCCTGGTCATGGGCTCCAAAATACCTTCAGCAGCTGCAGCTGCAGTACTCAAATCATCGGAACCCGTTCCAGAAACTGCAATCTCGGTGCAGGGGCCGGATTTTGAACAGTCCTCTTCACTTCAGGATCTTCTTAGCAGTTACGGGAGGATCGGTTTCCAAGCCACCAGCCTGGGTGAAGCTATTGAAGTCGTCAATCGCATGGTATGCGTGCACCTCTCTGTGTATAATCTGACCCTCATTCTATCTGTTTTAGCGAAAATGGCGTCTTTCGGACGAACCTGTCTCGCCGGACGAATCGGACTATTATAATGATCCTCAAGTAAGGGCCCAAACTCGTTGCAATATCTTTCTTGGTTATACTTCCAACCTCATCTCCTCCGGTTTACGTGAGATTATACGCTACCTTGTGAAGCATAAACATGTCTCCGCGATTGTGACGACCGCGGGAGGGATCGAGGAGGATTTTATCAAGTGTCTCGGCAAAACATATCTTGCAGATTTCAATATGGACGGGGCAGACCTTCGAAGACGAGGTCTAAATCGCATCGGTAACCTCGTCGTGCCGAACGATAACTACTGCAAATTCGAAGATTGGCTTCACCCCATTCTCGACACCATGTTGAAGGAACAAAAAGCTTCCGGTCAAGTATGGACACCAAGCTCTTTCATTCGCCGTCTGGGAAAGGAAATTGACAACGAAGAGTCTGTGTATTACTGGGCTTATAAAGTGAATACAATACATCTAGACGAAGTTGCTTGATCTTCTCCGAACCAGGCTGATTCGCATTGCTCCAGAATGAAATTCCGGTTTTCTGCCCAGCTCTTACCGACGGCTCGATGGGAGACATGATTTACTTTCATTCATTCCGATCTCCGGGACTGATTGTCGACATCGTGGGTGATATCCGCGCCTTGAACGAGCTGTCTCGTAAATCAAAAAAAGCGGGAATGATCATTCTCGGTGGTGGTGTTTGTAAGCATCAGATCGCAAACGCCATGTTAATTGTGAGGAATCGTTTTTTCAATTGAATGATACACGCTCACTCCTTAACAGAGGAATGGAGCTGACTACTCGGTTTTTATTGTCAGTCCTTGTTTTTGTCATCCCGACACTCGCTAATCACTCGATGTAGAATACGGGACAAGAATTTGATGGATCCGATTCAGGTGCTCGACCCGACGAAGCCGTTTCATGGGGGAAGATCCGTACAAATGCGGAATCCGTTAAAGTAATAACCGTTACATCCAATTATCCTTTCCTCATCACTGACATATCGATCTCGAGGTTTATGCTGACGCGACGCTGGCTTTTCCCCTCCTGGTTTCCGCTACCTTTGCTCGGAGCCAGGAATCCTGAAGATAATCGATCGCAGAGCAATAGGGAATCCACCCTCCGCTAGCAGTTCAGTGCTGATCCAGTTACCCGTAAATACATACAAGAAGATCATAAATAACACATACAACAAGCCCACAAATGGAAATCGGATATGGCATGGTGTTGGGTACCTAGTCCTAAGATCCTTATGCTCTACCCGCCCACAGTGTGTTCAGCTCCAAGAGTGAGGTGTGTCAGATGTTGGAAAGGAAATTTCACGAGAGGCTCACCCCGTTGCATTTCTCCGGACCATATCACTAAATCATCCCGTAATAACTGTAAAATCATCATCGAGTCTCGCATAACTTGAACTGATGAAGACTCATTCAAGCGAGTGACGGCCTCGTCGAAAGCATGCTTGCCTAAGTGGCATGCTCTTTCCGGGCTTTTGCGGACGTCGTGGTAATACACTGCGAAGTTCAAAGCTAAACCCAGTCTCGTGGGATGTGTAGGTTCGAGCTTAGCCAAAGCATGCTTATACGCATACTTGTATGCAGCGAGTGAGAGGTCCGAATAGTTGCTCCTGTCATTCTGCTGTGCGAACTCGGCCAGATAGCGAAAGTAATCCCCCTTCCTGTGCGAACGTACAACGAGGTCAGACTTGAAGCTGATTGTTTCACCGTTCCCCTCACATTTTGTAATAAAACACGGTCTCCTCGCCGGGCTCGGCAGTTGACAATAAATGGTCGTCAAGCAGCTTCACGATGTCTTCACAGACTTCGGCGAGTTCATTCTCCACACGGCTACGTTGCCGGCTAATCAACTGCACTTGGTGTTTGGAATGCCATCCTGTTCCTCGGCTTGACTCCAATTTCTCCAGAGAATCAATGATCCTCCAGCTACTGCGAAGAGCATTCGTGATGTTCTTATAAGCGACAGAGAGGAGGTTCCGTTCATCGATTGTCAAGGCACCATAGGTCTGAATCAGACCTTTCATTTGCGCCACTAAGTCTGAATTTCAATAGCATGAGCAAACCTGCGGTTGTACATTTTGCAAAGTAGAGTGGTACCTTCGTAGCGCTCTGCCTCTTCGGCAACCTTGGCTAAGACAAGATACTCTTCCCGCGAAGGAATTCTTACCTGTTCAGAGGTTAGTTGTTTCATCGAGAACATTGGATTACCCACTCACCGGGGACATGAGACTGACTATGAAAGAGCGGAAATAACTAGAGAGAACGCCGAGTAAACTCTTTTCTACCGTCAAGTGGGGTTATGGGGAAGAGTTTCATGGCGCACGAAACCTGCGGTCCACCGTCCACAAGGCACGGGGACAACGCGTGGGTAACAGGTGCTGTGTAGCTGTGACAAGAAATTCCATTCTAATGCTGATGGTCCAACCCTGGGCAGAGGGGACGGCGAGGCAAACTTCAAGTAACATGGGGGCTGAGGGTTAATAAATATAGGCGAGTTGGCCTCGTGCTGCTAGCAGAATAGTGTGGCTGCAACCGATGAGCGCGTTATCCATGGCCATTGTATATGTCCCAGTGTACATATGAGATGAAAATTGTTATGAGTTGGATTCTCTTTTGACAGACTCCCTAGGCACCAACCAAAATATTGCCTGCAGCGTACTCCCGCAGCTGCCATTATTCCTTACATCGGCAACGGAGGACGTGATTTTGCCGCTGTCGTGGCTACACACAGATGCCGGTGGCACACCTGGAAGTAGTCCATCCGCCGTAAACCAAAACATAGGGTACCTGTGTTGTATATTGTCGATGAAGAGTGCCAGAATGAGAGAAAAGGTGGACGACAAAAGGACAATGCGGAACAAATACCAAGACAGATCAATAACGTCCTGGTTAACGACTGCCAAGAAGGGCCGTCGCCCCAGCTGGCGGATGAACTGTTTCAGTGAGCTCCATGGCTACAAGGGCAAGTGATGTTGAACAGGACGCAGCTAACCACTGTCATTCAGTGTAGTATTTGAGAGGCAGGAGCTGAATTTTGATAGGTAGATACCTAACAATGCACTGATAAAATGAACACCGATAAGCGTTCTAAGTTGTGCCAGCGGTCTATCGATAGCACCGTAGACCAGCATGGCGGACGTACCCTGTCGCAATTCTCAGGAAAGCGAAATTTTAAGAAGGCGCCTGCAGTAAAATTCGACTCTTACAAAGCTGGCGACTACCAGCACTGCTCGTTGCATGGAATAGTGTAGGCGGTAGGAGGCTTGGATCAGGGGAACAACGGTAGAGGCCTCAAGGCGGAAGAGCGATACCCTAGCCAGCGGCTGACAGGAGGTGAAATTTTTGCTAGTTGATAGCGTGAAAGTTGCATTGAGGGATTATATTGGCTCGATCTCGAGCTGCTTGTCTATTTAAACCATGCAGATTGAGGCTCACCGAAAGTCGTTCTACGAAATTATGAGCGTGAACCGATCCAATACGGTACGCACGGGATCATCAATCGCCAAATCCGTTTCAAGCTTTTCGGATCTGTTTACCGATTGAGTTACGGCCCAATACATAGCCTCGAATCATTGAGCCATCCTACTTGTGACGTGGTGGCGAGGTGCCTGCCGCGAGGATGTACGTCAAGCACTTGTAAGCACACCCAGTGACTGGCACGATCATTCACGTAACTTCGTCAGTTTTTTTCCGCGCAATTTCGGGCAGGGAATCCCAGCGACTATGACAAGACGGCACAGGCTTCTTAGAGACCCACGATCCAGTAACACATATGATTCGTTCCGGAATGCCATGGTTTATATAGACCATGAACTGAATCATTGCATATCCAGGAGCAACACCACGGCTAGGTCGATGTATGATGTGTCATGTTGACTGCGACATATGCTTGGAGGCGGAAAAAAAGGTACGCATTGAAGAACGAGGGCAGATCCCCGAGACTGGTTCGAAATTCCCCGAACATTAATAACGGAAGGAAGTTTAGCACTTGCCTGGCGCTGCGGATGTCTTGGATCATGTATCGGCGAATGGAGTCGAAAAGGTAACAATAGACAATCCGGTGTGCATGATACCCATCATAAGTAGAACTTGTCCTCCTACTAAGTTTTTCATACTGGGACCTAAGGAAAAGAACGGGGAAAAGATTGGCTCCTAACGCGGACTTTGTGACTGTGAGACTGCCTGCCTCGAGAAGTCACTATGCAAGTAGGGCTGAGGGAGTTTGAATAAGTAACATGGGAAACGCAAGGACAGAGGCACATGCGATGGGATCAGGCAAGATAAGCATAGTAGGGTGCAAACGAATTTGACCATCCAGATGCATGTCTCATATGAACGCATACAAGTGTAAACCGCACGGGGGGAACGCATATGCCCGAGGATCTTTTACACGCAGTGCCTCCTTCCATACGTTGAGCCGTGCTTAGGTCGCTCGTTACGACACTTGTTGCGAGGATGTGGAGCGGCGTCCGCGACAGAACATGTTCTAGAAGACGCGTCATCAAGAAAGAACAATACATTAGTGGAGAATACAAGCCTGATGGGAGGTCGCTCTGCACCCTCACAAGAAGCGCGATGGATGCGAGCGCGCTAAGGTCGGCTCCCTGCTGGGAGACAGGACCTATATGGAGTAGAACGGTCTTCGTCAGTGCTGGTGCGTAGTAAGGCGTACGGCATAAATCACCTGTGTGATGATGATCCTCGGGAGGGATTGAATCCCAGAGGCAGAAGGCTTCTATGACATTTTCTTTATAAGGGTACCGAAATATTGTGACATATCAGAAATTGGCGGATGAAGCACCCAGCATTGCATTGCTGCTATCGATGAGGCGGAGCAGAAGATCCATGGTTGGGCGCCAAATCAGAATTGGAGATTGCTCGGAAATGCAACGGAAATGGTGCATAGCAATGAGTCCAGGTCAGTCGGAGTAAGGCCGAAAATGCGGCGATTCCATGCCACAAATCATTTCAAGAGGCACGACACGATTTCGCGCCACAGTCAAAGGGTCCCTGCTTTAGGGCAGGTGAAATTGCGAACGGCAACAAGACAATATTCCGTCGCCATTAGTGGAGTCAAGTCATTGATCGACATCTTCATCCTCGTCAAACGGAGTTGGGAAGAGCGGTCAAGTGGTTAGCCGGAAGTGGGAAGAAGAGGTACGTCATGGGCATCGTCATTGCTGGGATTCCTTTACCACAAGATGTTCGTTTGCATCTAGACGTACGTCAGGCTCGGTCAGGATCTCGAGATATGGCGTACCAATTTTCGCGGAAGGGATGTTTCAAATGTGGAAATTGTAAGTGCGTACGCTTTTACAAGACGTTTCTCATTTTAAGAGTGAATAACTTGTAGTGGGCCATATTGCTGAGAGCTGTTCTTCCGACCAACGTCTCTGTTACAACTGTCGTCAACCGGGGCATGAGTCCTCGACTTGTCCTTCACCTCGAACCGTCGCAGCTAAGCAGTGCTACTCTTGTGGTGGCATAGGACACATCCAAGCCGAATGCCCCAATTTGAGAGTTCAGGGCGGGAATCAGAAATGTTATGTGAGTGAGCCTGGATATCCGAGTCCTCTGAACGCAGCACCTATGGACTGATGCTTCCAGAACTGTGGGCGTTTTGGCCATATCGCACGCATTTGCCCTAGCGGAGCAACGGGAGTCGCGACCACCGGATTTGCATATCGCATGCCGCCTCCAGGACGGGCTCTGAACACGTCAACTTTGCCTCCAGTGAAATGTTATCGCTGCGGAGGCCCAAACCATATGGCCAGGTAGAAGTTACACCAAGGACCATGGTTATGAGGATGCTGACTCCGTAAAGGGACTGTCTCGCTGCACCAGGTTTGACCTTCGCAGACGGGGTATCTACCTCAGCACTGAACAAGAATAAGACCTGCTACAAGTGTGGACAAGAAGGCCACGTAAGAATTCCACATATATAGTCTGGGTTGGCGTTCATGTAGGCTATTGCAGGTCGCAAGAGATTGTACTGAGAATGCAGAGTTCATTGGATAAGTGTGTTTCCCTCATTGCGACGAGAAGAAATACTCTTCTGTTGCCCCTGAAAGTGTGCAGTTCGTTCGAGTGAATGGTATTTCACCGATCTGTAATCATACAGACTTTTGCTTTAAGCAGTGTCGCTTAGCGCGCCGTCCACCACTGCTACCATGTTTCAACATCGCACATCCTTTTTTTACACAAGCTCTCCGCTGTGATCAGGTTCAGAGATCTCATCGGTGCAGACGGAGATTACTACCGGGAACACCTATTCCTCATTTCCTGCCTACTAAGCTTCTAGCGTGATGATGTATGATCGTGGAAATTACGTTCGCTTTGACCACACTGCAGATATGCACGATTCGAAGTCGACTTGTAGGGGGCCTTGCACGACCTTTATTTACCGCCATGGTTGCCTGTTCTGTGTTGGTGATCCGCTTCGAAGCATATGTTATTAGTGCAGGGATCCAAGCGCGAGCCGGCGTTCGCCGAATGGCTGCCCCTTCACGCGTCACCAAATCGACTATAAGCAACTCGGCGACTCGTAACTGCACATTTTCAAGCTTGGTGCTTGATTTTGGTCAACGTACGACGCTCGGCCTCATTGAGATGTGGAGAACCATTCAGCGTGTTTCACCCTCCGCTTGTCGCGGCATGCAACAGCAGAGAGCCTTTAATTTCAAGCTTCCAGCCACAAACGACCATAGGCCAGAAACTCAGAGTTATCGTGAACGGGGGATCTTCCCGTACGTCACTGCACAGTGACACTCTATAATTCACCTACGCAGTATATGCAGATACCGGCGCAGTGAACTGTACAAGATTATTGCGGACGTGGAGTCTTATTCAAGTTTCGTGCCATACTGTACTGGTTCGAGAATCCTGGAAAGCAAAGCTCAGGAGGATGGAATCACGATGATGGAAGTTGAACTTACCGTAGGCTTCCTTGCATTTATGGAAAGTTACACCAGTACCGTGACATGTAAGCCTCATGAATTCGTGGAGGTATAATCTTTTTACTCGTGTCTCGCGGTATTAACTTCTGACGGCATAGTATCCAGGCAGTGGCTTCGTCTTCAAGTCCTTTATTCAAAACTTTAACCACGGTCTGGCAGTTCCATCCGGTGTTGTCTTTTTCTCCTCAGGCTTCTGTGTCATTCCGACAAGAAAACCGTCTTGCTCTTCAAGGTTCACCTGATCAGGGTCCAACGTTAGTCACACTGGATCTTACATTTGCATTTGCGAATCCAATGCATGCCAGTGTGTCTGCAACATTCTTCGGACAGGTTTCAAAATCCATGGTGAAGGCATTCAAGCAGCGTTGTCTTGCATTATACGGACCTCGAACCAATTAATAGTTGTCTCTGTCACCTGGCTCTTAACCGCGACTCAATGGCAGCGTAAGGAGGCAAATGTAGTCCTTAAACTACATTGGTTTGTGCATCATTGTTCTTCACTTGTGCAAGTAAAAGTCGTAGAAGACCGTTGTCTGATACCAGATTGGCCGATGGCGTCGGATGGGGCACCGACTGGAAACAAATTGTGGCAGCGGGAGCCGAAGTTCGAACGTTCATCTCCACGGTCTATCGTTGGAATGGCCCAGGAAACTTCGTGCACTGGCATGCGCAGCGAGGACGTTTTTGAACACCTCTGAACTACCATACTGTACGATTCTCGATAAAGGTTGAACTCGAAATTTGTTATTCATCGCGTTTGCTAGGTATAAAATGTAAGCAAACAACTCGGATGTATGTTAGATGATTGGTGACATTTGCCGCGAAAAAATTCGGCATTCAAGCTAGCATAAGTCTCTTCCCATGACGTGCTACGGCTTCGAGTAATAATGCCGATCGAGTTTTGAGACTCCCGTCAACAGCGAGACCCCCGCACTGCCAGTCATCATGTTGCGTGGACAGGGCGATGCGTCCTGGGCCTGAAGGCACGGAAGTAGTACGGCGCAAAGTGAAGTCCGGGGTCCTATGCGCGTAAAAATACCCGTGGATACGAAAATCTAGGCGCGAACGGACCGGAATCAAACTGGACCTTCGACTGCGGCGGGGAAAGATATCCGCAAATTCGAAGAAAGGGTTGATGACATATAATAACGGGACCTAGGTTGCACAGAGTAGGGTGTCGTTGCGAAGTGATGTGGGAACGCGGTGATGGGGGTCCTGCTGTAGGCGGTGTATAACATCGCCTGTTTCTAATTTGGCTGGGTTGCTTTGAGGCTTTGTGACCGTTCGCAACCCTCGACAACCATTGCCTTCCGTTTCCACCGTATAGGCATCCCCAGGCGCTACTAAGGCTTTTTCGCGTTTTTCTTCACAGGTCTTCTGCGCTTGTGCCCAGCTTCTTATGTCCTCTCCATCGCGAGGCGAGCCTTATGGCGATCCGTTTGCTGATCGGCCCCGCCAAACTCATTTCCAAGAACCTCCAGCGAGGACATATGACAGTGCCACCAACTCGCCCTTCGAGAGCACTACCAATCTACCCCGCGAGTTTGGTGTTGGAGGCTATGGTGACGAAGACTATGCAGAAAAACTTCCTTTAACCGGAGGTGAGAGCTACAATGCTGGTGGTTATTACCCTCCTGGGTGGGTCGTGATATCTTGAGGTAGTTCGCCCTATTTATTTGATTCCTACAGCCCTGTTGATCCATCCGCATACGGGGATCCCTATGCTCGCCCAAGTTCAGCCATGTCGCAGTCCACCAATGGAGTTGAAACTGCGTGGAGACGTCGCCAAACCATCAAACGCGGTGTGACGCGCAAAGTCAAGCTCACAAAAGGAAATTTCATCACAGAGTATCCTGTTCCTACGCCAGTCCATAGTGCGATCGAAGCAAAATATGCGATGACCAGTACGACGGAGTTTTCGTGGGTGTCTAGTTTTCGTTCTCCTCATCAAGTACTTAGCAATCTTCTATCAGTCATATGCGATACAGTGCTGCTACAGTCGATCCGGATGACTTTACGGAAGCCAGTGGCTGGTCTCTTCGACCTAAGCTGTATAATCGTCAGACCGAGATCCTCATTGCTGTCACATCGTACAACGAAGACAAAACACTCTACGCTCGTACTCTTCACGGTGTCATGCTAAACATTCGTGACATCTGCAAGACAAAGCAATCGAAGTACTGGCGGCGAGCTGCAGAAGAGGGTATGCCGGGTTGGCAGAGGATTGTGGTTGCTCTTATCGTCGACGGACTGGAGCCAATGGACAAGAGCGTTCTCGATATCTTGGCCACCGTAGGTGTTTATCAAGATGGTGTCATGAAGAAGCAAGTGGATGGCAAGGACACTGTCGCCCACATCTTCGAGGTCAACCTTTCTTCTCGAGTCTGACGGATGTTCCCTGATACACAAATCCCCAGTACACCACTCAACTCTCAGTGGACCCCACCCCTCAACTAGTTCTCCCCCACGAGAATGACCCTAATAATCTGGTTCCAGTCCAAATCATTCTTGTTTTGAAGGCAAAGAATCAGAAGAAGATTAACTCTCACCGCTGGCTCTTCAACGCCATCGGGCGTACGTTAAAGGTATGAATCTCTTTCTATTTCTCATTTCTGCGCCAATTTCGTGTTTCAGCCGGATATCTGTGTCCTTATTGATGCTGGAACGAAACCGGGGCACAAGTCTATCTACTATCTGTGGGAAGCCTTCTATAACGACCCTCATTTGGGAGGATGCTGTGGTGAGATTCATGCTATGATTGAGGGAGGAAAGAAGCTTCTGAATCCCTTGGTCGCTGCGCAAAACTTCGAGTACAAGATGTCCAACATCCTCGGTAATGGTTCGAACCCTCCGTCATCGTACATGATTATGACATTGTCTGATAGATAAACCCCTGGAAAGCAGTTTCGGTTATGTATCGGTCCTTCCTGGTGCATTCTCTGCATACCGCTATCGTGCAATTCTTGGCCGTCCTCTTGAACAGTATTTCCATGGTGATCACTCCCTTGCTGATCGTCTCGGCGCGAAAGGTATCTATGGCATGAACATCTTCACGAAGAACATGTTCTTAGCCGAGGATCGTATTTTGTGTTTCGAACTGGTCGCGAAAGCCGGAGATCGTTGGACTTTGACCTATGTCAAGCCATCGAAGGCAGAGACCGATGTCCCAGAGGCCGCGGTCGAACTGATTGGTCAGCGTCGCCGTTGGCTGAATGGTTCATTCGCTGCTTCGGTGGTAAGTATGCGAGTCATAACTTACGTCGCCTGGGGTTCCCGATCTGACCATTTGGCAGTATGCCTTAGTGAACTTCTTCCAGCTTTACCGCTCAGGTCATGGGATTATCAGGATGTTCTTCTTCCATATTCAGGCTTTCGTATGTGTTATCGCATCATCATTGCAGTGCCTTCTGACCTGGTTGACCCCTTTTTTAGTATAACATATTCTCGTTGATATTTTCGTGGTTTGCTCTAGCCAACCTTTGGTTGACATTCAGCATTATTATCGACCTCCTGCCCGTGTCTCCGCAGAATATCGTCATCTTTGGGACTGTCACGATTGTATGTGGTTCGTTTGACGGGTGACTCGCAGTGCTAATGATCCGTTCAGACACATTGGGTGAATCTGGCGTTCAAGTGGATATACTTGGCTTTCCTTGCGTTACAAGTGAGTTACTTGGTTCTGGGAGGTCCATCACAGGTGATTTATTCTTGCAGTTTATTCTTGCTCTCGGGAACAGGCCTAAAGGGGAACGAACGGCTTACGCTGTAACTCTTTGGTCGGTTCCATCTTCCAAATGTCCACTTCCTTGCTCAGCTATGATAGGGTCTACGCTTTCTTAGCCGTTTACCTACTTATCTGTTCATTTTGGCTGACGATCAAGGCGTTCGCGGTATGCTTAGGGCTATCCCTGATTTGTAGATGACTCATAGGTTTCCTCAGAACATCCCCAGTGAACTAAAAAACAAGACTACCATACAAGTCATCCTAACGTTCTTCACTCCGCCTGTCGGTTCATTGATCGCGGCGATGGTTTCGACATTCGGTAAGTGAGTCTCAGGTGAAACTTGCAACCTTGGTAATAGATGAGTGCAGGGATATATTTTGTTGCGTCTTTCCTTTACGTAAGTACGTCCGTTCTGTGAAAAGCTCAGTTACGAATCAGTATTACAGCGAGACCCTTGGCATATGTTCTCCAGTTTCTTCCAATATTTGTGCCTGGCGCCTAGTTTCACGAATGTTCTCAATGTTTACGCTTTCTGTAACTTGCATGATGTGAGTCAACAAGCTATTATGCACTTCGATATCTGATGTACTTTATCATAGGTCTCGTGGGGTACTAAAGGCAGCGATAAAGCTGAAGCACTTCCCTCAGTCTCCTCGTCGAAGAGCAAAGACGCCGATGCTCCCGTCGTTGAGGATACACATCGAATTCAAGAGGATGTCGACGCCGCATTTAAAGAAACGGTCACGCGTGCCGTGACCAAGATTGAAGTCAAGGAGGTCGTTGAAAAGCCTACCATGGACGATCAGAACAAGACCTTCCGCACTCGACTTGTTGCATTTTGGATGCTCACGAACGCTGGACTAGCCGTTGCGATCGAAAACATCAATGGTCTTGATACCCCCCAGAATGCTGTCCAGGACCAAAACGAGCTGCGATCCAAGCAAAACATTTACTTCGCCGTGATTCTGTACTCTACATTCGCACTTGCCGCCGTGCGGTTCGTTGGAGTAAGTCGCTTTTGTGCTGTGAGGTTATACGTGCGCTGACGAATCACTCAGTGTCTCTGGTACTGGTTCAAGCGTAACTTTTTCAGGTGCTGCAGGAGGAGCTAGAGAATTAGTCCCTTCGGACAGATATGCGTTTCGTTTACATCGTTCACATCTACCTTCGTTGACAACCAGTGTTCACGTTTTGTACTTTCGATTGGACATTCGATTTTACACTACGGTCATGATGATTACCCCTATACACAAAGTTTCCGTCTACACTTAAACAGGAATCAAGGGAATTGGTGCCCGAAGAAATATTGGGCAAGCTTAATATCGCTGGTACGATCAAGAATACATACTAGCGGACTGATGTCGGGAGCTCTGTGCTACACCGAGTGCTTGGAGAGAGTCGATAGACAGCGTCAGTAACTGAGAAGGGAGACCAGCATCTCTTGCAACTGTTTCAGAATCGACAAGCCAGGGCAGCGGCCAACTCTCTCCTAGCTGAGGAAGAACACCAACATTCCGACGCTCCTCCCTGGTGACTAATGGTCGCCGACAGCTTGGACAGGAATCATGCTGTAAGAAGAGGTAAAAACCAAGTTTGTAAAAACATAAAACGACAAACCCCTTCCGTGACCCACTTCATTATGCTGGGATTTCGTTGGGACATTTTAAAGGTAAGAAAAGCAGATTATACTCAACTCTTTACGACAGAACATGTGACCACAAGTATTCTGCAACTTGGTGACACCCAGATCATCGACAGGATGAGCAACTGAATCCATTGCATGTGCAAATTCTTCTTCCGCTAATGTAGCAAGGAAAGTATTGAAACATATTGGACAGACGTCGTCTGTGTGTTACGCAGCAATTTCGGAGTGTCAGACGTGATGTTAGTGTTGAGATGAGCTCACCTTGATGACCAGAAGCAATCAAATCAGCCTCTGTCATCTTTGGAAGTTCGCTGATGACCCTCTGCGTCTCCCTAAGCAATATGAATGTACTCCAGCGGCAACCTAGGATTTGGGCTACTCACTGTTCCGAGAGTCTATTGCTAAACAAACCGAACTGTGAGATGACTTCATCAATCTCTCGGACGGAGACATTTGTAGTAAGGTTTAACCCAGTGTTGTCGGCCATTTAAGAGCAACGGATCGTAACTTAGATAAAGTCGGAGTCCGTACACGTGCCATGACTTTGTGACAAATAGTGAGACTTGGAAGGTGTACACAACAGACATTCTATAAACTACAAGCTGGCTACAGACAGACAATCAGGAATTCAGCGAGACAACTAACATAGCTACCACAGACATGAAGGGTATTGGGCTCTTACAGAACGACATCCATTCACCAACGATCCACTAACTCAACGCTAACATTCAACACCCAAACGGATTGGCATCTTCATGTTCCGATACCACTGGAAACTTGGAGCCCGACAATTCTGCCTCACTTTCGCTTTGTTGTTCATCCGATGAATCCTTCCCTTTGTTCGAGAAGAGGTTTCCCGTTGGCTTCGCACCCCTGTGTAATGGTTATCAACCATCCTGGTCAATAAGTATTACCACGCACTTCGCAAAACGTTTTTGTTTTGCAGCATTAAGCTTCTGAGTAACTGGGGTCACCATATTGTCGGTCGGTGAGACGAATTTTGGGTTACTGGCAGTAATCAGCAAGTTGATGGATGTCCAATTGCTATTCTGCTAACATACTTGGATTTCGCCATTTTCTTAGCCAGAAGGGCTTTCATGCCCATCCCAGGCGCAACTGCTGTTCCGTTCGTCGAATTCCCAAGTGGTGCCTGGGGAACGACAACATGCGCTGCTTGTGAAGGATTATGCATGGGCTGAATCGGTGCAGAAACAGGAGAGTCATTTGGAGTTGAAGTGGAAGACATCACAGGGGCCGTTTTCATCCTGCGGTGATCCGCTATACGTAGTGGGTCGGACACTTGGGCGATCAGTTGGCGCGTTGAAACTGGAGATTGAAATGAGAAGGTGTCATGTCAACCGGTGTCAACTCGAACGCGCAATCACGCCACGTGATCACAGTCCAATCCTAGTGTACTTGAATAAATATTCCCTTTCAAGCGTTACTCCTGATATCGCTCGGGATGTGAATACTTAGCACTCTGGCACGCCACAACCAGGTAACGAGGGGGAGTTCCAATTTGACTCCCTTGGTTAGGGTGTGTGTGTGTTTTATTCTCTTCTTCGTGTTGTCTCACCGCTGCGCTATCGATGTGTCGAACCCAGCCATACATTTAACAACCCTGATGGAAGTGTACAGTAGTTTCTGCTTCTGCTCCTTTCAACGTTCCCCCCAGTGGAGTATTCCTTCCAACGTTGACCCGGATCCTGCATCGCATTGCATTTCTGAGGCATCACGGTAACACGGTGGCGAATCAGGTTTAGTAATCGACGAGTAGGTCGAGTTTGGACCCAAAAACCGATATACGCCCACTCACCGCGGTCATCATAAAGGCCTCAGGCGTCACGTTCACTTTCCTTCGTTGGCGACTTTACGCATGGTACTGAATTTCAAAAGAGACGGGACCTATTCAATGGTTGTTTCAGCCGCGTATACAACCTAAGTTAAGTAGAGCCGTGACGAGTTCGTGGTATTACGGGTGCCTCGCCCCACAACTTGGGCTGTGAGTACCTACCGATTAGATGTATTTGCATTCGCTTATCCTTGGGTGTTTATCTAGAGGCTAATTGGTGGGGCCGTCTATACCGGCGCTACGTGTTGATTTTCCCAGTCAGCTTTTAATCTACCTTGAGAACACTCATTTCCCGTCTTAGTAGTCTTGACGCGTATGTGGCGAAATCCCCCGCGGATTTCGCAGGAACGCATCCTTGTGAACAGAGCTGGGTGTGCTTTGATTCCCTACCGCAGACCGTTATTCCTATCTGTGCTGGGAATCGATCGGAGAAGATCACATTCAGATTGGACGGCGTCAATAACCAGTCCATGTGCGACTTAATTACGGCATGAACGTCTTATCTCGGGCTCCTAATAGTTGGTGAGGATCTGGTGGTATGAGTCGGGAATCCAGGAGGCCCGCGGGGAACCGGCACGCTTTAGTGCATACGCATCATGTATTTCGTAGAAATCGAACACATCACAAGACGCCTCGGGTAATAACACTAACGTTATAGAAGCAGCTTCATTACTCTTCTGTAACGTCGATGGCGCGTGAGTTTCTGAAAAATGTCGCACGAATTACCCGAGCTTTGCGGTCAACTCGAAGATGTAGACGATGCACAATCCATTGGCACCGTAGAGACCCCGCGTACTTGAGAATGGAGCTAACTATCTCTTAACCGGACACTATATTTACTTTGTCCTATTCAACTTCGCGTCCGTTTTCGCCCCACACTTGTACCACCAACGGCTTGCTTATAGCAGTGGCATCTGCTCCATCACGGGAACGGCTCGGTAACCGCGAGCATCGGCCCTTGGGGTTTCTCCACTGTCGTCACAAGCCACATTTTCAAGTTTCGGCCAAACTCGGCCACCGCCATCTTTCTATATTATTCCGCATCTCCTTTAAAATCTCACCTCCCTTCTCTTGTCTTCCTCCTACAATATGGCCGCCAACACGATGAGGAAACGAAAAATCGCAGTACTCGGTTCCCGCTCAGTCGGTAGGCATGTTTCACGTACATTCGTTCTGGCCTCACAGCGGTCGTTAGGGAAATCCTCTCTTGTTATCCAATTTATAGAAAACCATTTCGTAGAAGCTTACTATCCAACCATTGAGAGTACCTTTTCCAAGGGTGTCGTCTACCAGGGTGTAGAGTACGATTGTGACATCATCGATACCGCTGGTCAGGTCCGTATCCTGCGTTGGATCAGGTTGCCCTACATCTCAATTCTTTGTTATTAGGACGAATACTCGATTCTCAATTCCAAGCACGCCATTGGTATACATGGTTACGTTCTAGTATACTCGGTCACATCCAGAAGGTCTTTCGAGATGGTCAAGATCGTCTATGACAAAATTCTCGATTTTTGTGGGAAGAATGACATACCATGCGTGATAGTGGGTGCGAAGACTGATTTGCAATCCAGGTATGTTTGATACATCCTTTATTACAAGGGTATATCCCTTGCTCTGTCAACTGCATTGTCGATACGGTTCACCCTTACAGTCCAAATATCAGACAGGTTCAACCCAACGAAGGCGAAGAACTTGCCAAATCCAATAAAGCCGCTTGGGTGGAAACTAGTGCAAAGAATAATGTCAATGTCGGTACGTATACAATAATTATCGCTTGTCCTTCCTCTGAAAAGGTGTTTCCAGGCAAAGTCTTTGAGCTCTGTCTTGCTGAGATCGAAAAGCGTTCACCACATACTCAGGCTGACCAGCCAGAAGCGAGCAAGTGTGTTATCATGTGACATTTCCCTGGTCATATGCATTCGCCATTGTTATCTCAAGACAATGCTATTGAGTTACCCCTTCCCGCAATATCCTATCCCCCGAAAAAAGGGCTGTCGTCTTGCAATGCTGTGCGTCTGTTGACTTGCATTATCCGTATTTAGGTCTACTTTCCCCTCTGGCATATGCCTTCCCCAGATCAACTGTTCACTTCCTGCATTCTTGTCATCCAGTACTTGTGCGGTACTGCTTGTACATTCACACCGGTTATCATTCCCTTGGATTTCGGTTGTCTACGAACTATAGTGTCTTCCCTGGTGGTTTATAATCATGATTCTATTCTATTACACCAAAGTAAGAAATCAGGGTGTTGAAATCTAGCACCATAGGGTGCTCAGTGGTGTGATTCAAGAGTTT
Organism: Pulveroboletus cf. aberrans; assembly: GCA_038094155.1. Classification (NCBI taxonomy): domain Eukaryota; kingdom Fungi; phylum Basidiomycota; class Agaricomycetes; order Boletales; family Boletaceae; genus Pulveroboletus; species Pulveroboletus cf. aberrans. Next base: position 29,885 of record JBBPTO010000007.1, on the reverse strand, counting down.
CCTGTCCATTTGATATGCAGGGTGTCCTAGTCAATTCTAGTAAATAGAAACCTTGAACGAGTACGACGATAGTATTCTAGTTTCAAAACCATATTGTCGGCTACTTAGAGCAAGTAGCGGAACCCTTTGGGACGATCGAGTCTGATCTCCTCTGCTTCTAACTTTCGGTTTAGAAGAGTGAGTTGTCTTCTGAATATCCACGACATAATGATGCACAAGGCATTTGTTGCGATGCAGATCGCACACGATCTCACGTAGGAAGGACCCCAAGCCGATGGCCAAACATATCTGTGAGCATGAGACACAGCCGAGCATGAAGGCTCTAGGATTACTCACGAACCAATCACATTGCCGAATGACGAGAACGAGTTAATGAATGCAAGAGCCACAGCGCGTTTGGAAGGAGGTCGAGGTATAGAGTTACTGACCCATGCCCAGAAGATAATGAAAGCAACGTAGGACTGAGCCATAAGGAACCTTCGAAGACATGATTAAAAGATCAAACCAAGTATCGAGAATGCTACTCACAACGATATATAACGGATCACCATGTTCATACTCATCATTGCCATTGAAAACCCGAGAATGCCTAAGAGTGAGGACGCAGCAATGTAAAGAAAGCGCTCTCCATGGGAATCAGAGTCTCTAGACAAATCTGTCGGTACTTGTGATCACGAAAAAAGAAGTTGTGCCTAGATTACCTCGACAATTTGAAACCTACAAGCGTCGCAAACACCCAGGGTGGTGAACACAGCAGAAGGGTTATCTTCGGGGTAAATCCCATAGTTGCACTCAATGTAGGGAAGAAAGCATTAAACGATAGTGAAACCACCATGTTTGTCAGTGCAATGCAGAGCCACCAAACCTTCCAGTCTGACAGTGCCAATATTAACCCAGTAGCCTGTGGCTTCGTGTCGTCTACTACCTCTTCATCGGCCAAACCATCTTCTTCCATTCGTACTTGTGCTAAGGATAGTTCTTCAGGCGTGAGCCACTCACATTGTGACGATGGGAAATCAGGTAGGACGGAAGTCGCGTAAAGGGCAACGGCCACAGTGAGTGCCCCTTCAATGTAGAATAACCACCTACGAAAATAACTGAATACGTCGAGAATTGATCCCGAAGGCAAGGCATAAGTTGACCTCCATGCCGCATAACCCAAAACACCATCCATAGAGTCAAGGATTGCAGATGCTACGAGGGAGCCGAATGCATTGCTGATCATGATGCCGCACGACAGAATAGCTGTCCTCTCCCCTATTTCTCTGCGTCTATACCTGTTAAATAATTAGCAGCAGTACAACGGGAACCCATGCAACTTGCCATTTAGAAAGAAGGAATAAAGCCCCAGGAAAAAACGCGGCTTCAACAAATCCAATGAAAAATCTTGTTAAGAGGGCGCCGGCATATCTTCTCAAAGAACGGCTCAGACAAGAATGCAACCCAACGGCAGTGCTTACGTCGTGGTTATGCCTGAAAGAACCACTTCAGCCAAATGGTGATGGGTAATGTGTAATATTACCCGTAAGGACAGATGTGATGCCCCAGATTGCCATGCACCCTGGAAGATATAGAGAAGGTTTTCCGATATGGCTCAGAAACATGTTACTGCAGGGTCGGTTCAGTTTGTCACGTGTACAGCGAATGGTCGCCACCTACGAAGGCACTTGCATGAGGATGTAACCCACGTATAAGGCACTCAAGATGTCGTTAAATTGGTCTCCTTGCAAATGGAGATCTTCCTCAAAGCCCCGAAGCCTCGCAGCACTTTGTGGGAGGTAAAAATTCAGATCAACCCCCAACTGTTACTTTCATATTCGTCCAGGTGACAACTTACGCAACGTTATTGCGATCCATCTAACATTTGCCCGAATGACCGTGAAAAAAAAAAACTAGAACGTTAAGCTACTCACATAATTTAGAATGTAAATCAATACCAGTATCAACATTCGGATATCCAGTTTCCTTAGAAGACTCCTCTCTATGCGTTCCCGGTTTGATGGCAATGTTTGTGGCACTGCTGCACGGAGAGCACGTTCGTGCCATTCCAGTTCAGAAGCTTCCCCGTGGTTTCTCAGGTTCGCAGCTTTGGGAGAAATGGTTCCCCGATACATAGTACAAAATTGTTGCTAGCAGCAAAGTAGGGACTCACGCAAACTCGAGTAACCAACACCTTCATCATGATATGATCTATGTGCCATCAAAGCAGAATGTGCGAAAAAGATTGCCAATGAAATAGTATGTGAGCACTAGTGTTGTTGCGATACGACTCGGAATGCGGGGAGTTGAAGTTGTGGCAGTGTGGGATCCCTCGGTCACGCCGCTCGCATACCGTACCGTCTCCCCTGAGTCCCCTCCGCCCATCCAATCCACTCCTCCCCATCCCAGTTGGCCTCTTGACGTGACAACGAATCGGGATGAGCTGAGACTAGCCCCAAAGATGACTTTCTCCGCGAACTGCTGACCACTGATGTGAGCGGTCAATTCTCACAAGCCCATTCCAATTGGAGGGAAAGGGAGGAAAGACACCGCATCTGGCCTGCCGGGAGGCAGCACCCTTGAAATTATCCTGCATGATACCATCGTATTTCCAGAAGGCAGCCCTCCGATACCAGATTGATCCATGAAAAGGTCAGGAAGGTACTACAAGCGAGGGATTACGGCGGACATGCTGTTCACTATGTCCAGATCGACGGCGCTGATGTTGACACCCTCCAATTTGCAGTGGAAACCGAAGTTATGGTCAAGCCCGGAGAGATCGATTGGGGCTCAGGTACGATCATGTGAGTATCCAGAACTCTTCCTTTGGCTGTCTTGACTAGCGCTCCGATGCAGATGACCTTGACCCCTCTCAACACCGCCGTGCTCGAGGATTGTTTGAACATCCAGGCACTCCTGGTCTCTGCCGGACGCGCCTGCACCATGCGATGTTGAACTAGTGAGGAACATGACATACAATGCAAACCAGTGTCTTCGAAGGCCGCAGGGTTCATGTAGAGGTTCAGGAAATGGAAAATTTTAATGAGCTCGAGAAGTCTGAGAAGACGGATGTCCATGCGCGTGGCTTCGCTAACACGATCTCCGCTGAGTGTGTTAATTGGGTCACGAAGGTCGTGGTTATTGACTGCGTGGATCGAAATTACTTGAACTCCTATCCGCCGTCGCAACTGCGTTCTCAAGAGTTGCACACACCGAGAAACTTTACCTGCTCATCCTTTCTGTCCCCGACACCGTTCCCTCAAACTACCACTGGAGCAGCATTTTGTTCAACCGGGGAGGAAACAGAGACGCTGCTGAAAGAATCTGAACTCCAAAGGGGGAAGGAAGGGCACTGGAGCGGAAAGTTGGACGGTGTTTGGAGAACAGAATGCGAAAATGCAGCAGTCTCAGACATCCTTCGGATTATTCGAGGATGCTGATACGAGATCCATTCCTTGCTCGTAAAGGTTATGCCATACACTGAGACCTTACACCCGGCCTTGACAATAAAATCGTAGACGATAGCATGGCGTCGCGGGTCCGCTCGGCACCATCATGATGACCAGATAGATACACTCGGATCTTAATCCGACTTGATGTTGAGAACAAGCGTGGTACTTGTCGTCCTCCACCTCCATGTCCGTCCATCTCGTAAACTTGATGTCACCTCCCGTCCCTGGAGGGTTTTAACAAAAGAGATGCGTCCTTTTGTGGCGACCTAAACGACGAGTTCGGCGGCAAAGAGGTACGTAAGATGCTCGAACGCAGGCTTTTGCGGAAAATTGACATCCGAATGTCCATCCTGGTCGTAATCTACATCCTGAACTATGTAAAACCACAGATCTGTTTGGAGAGAGGGCTTAACTGACGCTCGGCGCGGATTGACAGGAACAACGCTGGGCGTGCGTACCATAGGACCAAAGGTTGAGATGCATTTGATTTTCTACTGCTGTGAATCAGTGCCGCCCGACAGCGAGGGCCCACGACGGACCTTCGTCTTGTCGGCGAGCAGTTCGCAACTTTGTTGTCTATCCTATACGTGGGTTGTATTACCATGCAAATCCCTTCGTGAATCCTGCACCCACTTTCACCATGCATGTTAGTGACTATATGTTCCAGTAACATGTTTCCGAATTATATTGGAAAACTGTCCTTCTACTTACCCGGCTGTATGATCGTTTGGGGCGTCATCTCCGTTCTGACAGGTGTCATTGCGGAGTGAGTCGTCCGAACAACATCATGTGTGAAGGTTCCAACTTGAAATTGAATTTCACACAATTCAGCTTCACGGGTGCGTTGCTAACTTCTCTTGGCTCCGTGGAAGCGGCATTCTTTCCCGGTGCGCTCCTCCTGATCTCGAAGTGGTTGGCCGATTTGTTACTGTAGCCGAGATGCTTGAATTCACATTGGCATCGATGGTAGTGGGATGAAATGGCAATATTGTGTTGCGGGAACATCATAAGCTGCGCGTTTGGGGCATTGCTCGCTTCTAGGGGATGAATGGTTTGCTGCTTGGGGGAGGGTTCTTCTCCCAACTTACACACTAGTCTGAGTCGCCGCCCGCCGTCGAAATGGGCGGCATGTTTAACGATCGCAGGGAACGACAGATACGTATTCTCGCGACGAGCTGGGTGTTCAGTTTCGATATATTCTGTAGTATGCGTGCGGAGATACAACATTGGTCGCTTCACCCCAATGAACTCGCTCGCGCTCCTCTCCCGCCAGCTCGACACCCTCGTCCTGTCCCGCGCTCTGCCCTCGACACCCGTCGAAACAGCCCCCCGTCGCAGACGCCGCGGCTCCGACGGTCCCCCCACCCGCTGGTCCTTCGCCCGCCCCGCCCGTCCGAGGCGCTCCTACTCTTCCCCCTCTGGTTTCTTGCCCATTCCCTTCCCCAAGCCATCCGTCTCTGATCCAGCCGTCAGATTTCCACCCGTCCTCCGGCGTCTCTTTGTTGTCCGCGTCGTCGTCTTCGTCTGGAACACCATATGCGCCGCCTGGGCTCCTGCCGAAATCGGCACCAGCCAGAGTCAGCTCACACCCCCTCGCCCCGACGATCAAAAGTTGCGCGGCGCCAACAACGACGATGCTCGCACAGTTCCACCAGCAACGCAAGAGTCTCTTCCTCCCTTTCCACCTCCACCTCGTCCCCGGTGCGAGATCCATCCTAGATCAGAGACGACTTCCCTTCCCACTCCTCCCCCTTCGCCTAATCCTAGCCTTGCATCCACGTCCACAATCGATCCCCCTCCGCCCCCCTCCGCCCGACGCGTTCGAGAAGCTCTTCCGGCTCACAAGACGCCTTTCCACCTCCCCAAGACGCTCGTGCTTGACTTGGACGAGACCCTCATACACTCTACGTCAAAGCCCATGTCTCTCTCCTCCAGTGGATTTGGTCTCCTCGGTTTTGGGAGGCGCAACAAGGGCCACACAGTCGAGGTAGTCCTCGGCGGCCAGAGTACGCTTTATCACGTGTACAAACGCCCTTTTGTGGACTACTTTCTCCGCAAGGTCGCGTTTGTTCCACAGATTTTGTGCTGCGATCTGCGATGCTGATTTACCGCAGGTCTCTGGATGGTACACTCTCGTTGTGTTCACAGCCTCGATGCAGGAGTACGCGGATCCGGTCATCGACTGGTTAGACGCTGGACGTGGCATACTCGCCCGACGCTTCTTTCGCGAGGTACGTTGTTCAGCTTGGCCTATTCATCCGCGCTTTCATAGTCTTCCTCAGTCTTGCACACTCTTGCCAAATGGTTCATATACCAAAGATCTGTCCATCATCGAGCAGGATCTCTCGCGTATTTGCCTCGTTGATAACTCCCCAATCAGTTATCGCGTCAATGAAAGTCAGTATAACCGAGCATTGTTTCTAGACTATCATTTAACCCATCTTTGCAGCAAATGGTATACCCATAGAGGGCTGGACTCACGACCCACACGACGAGGCCCTCCTCGATTTGCTACCGATACTTGACTCCTTGCGGTTTACCTCTGACGTACGTAGGGTTCTGGGACTTCGCGGCTTTTCGTCATAGCTGCTTGGACTTGAATCACTTACCACCAGGTCGCATAGCACTTCCATCATTTGCATGTTCCCCTCCCCGTTCCCTGCATGCACTTGCATTCTACATTGCACGCATAACCTAGTGACCATCGTTGCATAATTTAATGCTGATTATCCTGTACACTACCCACCTCAGAACACGTCCCAGAGTCAGCATTGAGCACAAGATGCGTGATGTTATTAAATGAAAGTGATGGAATATGGGTACTTAGTAGATGACGAAACATGCTATCCGGATATACCGGGATCCAAGCCGAACAACGCCATAGGCATTACATCGCCAAGGCGGCTTGCAGCTCTTTCAACTGCGCTTCCTCGTCGTCCTCCACCACAACCCTCTTGGCTGTCAGTAGAATGAAAAAGGTGAATGGTCCACTCATCGGCGGTGAAATATTTCAACACTTACGTGCTTCCCGTGCCCCTGAAGGAATGTGTACTGGGACGTGTTCGGCACCAGCTAAACGCTCATCCAACTGTGCTTGCTCTAGCTCAGCTAATTCTTCCCTCAATGCGTCCTGTGGGGTGTCATTAACGTCCATAATCATCGTCCAAGGGTATCGGATTACCTCGTCGGTCTGATCGACTGGTGCAGATATTGCTTCTGCGATCTCGTTGGCTATTTCACGTTGTTCGGCGATCTTCGTCATTGTATTGTCAACGTCATTAAGGCTCCTGGGGACATCGTCAGCTCGGATGGGGGGGGGTGGACACGCAAAAGGCACCGACATGTTCCCGTGGATCTGAGCCAGCGCGTTGGACGCCCGATTCATGGCCTGCATGACCTCGAGATTGAGGTTGGCCGATTCGAGCGTGTTGATCTGTTGTTCGAGCTGCAAACGCTGTCCGTTCAATCGTTCCATCTCTGCTTCGCTCTGTTTCTTTCGGCGCAGCGCCTGGGTCGCGACTGCGCAGATCGCGTAGGGCCGCTCAACGAAACGTCAAGCATTCATTGGCCGTCAATAGCGTACCTGCTTTATTCGATACGGCGTTCGCCTTTGCCTTCTTCAGTTCCTCGTCAATCTTCTTCTGGAGGTAGTCCTCCTTCTTCTCTATCATCTGCAGCTGTTGCCTGAGCGACACGATAGCATCGCGAGCAGTCTGTTTGGAGTCTCGCCTGGCCCCAAAGAAAGACATAAAGCTGGTCATCATGTTCTGTTGCGTGGTGTGACGGTGTAATACAAGGGCACGGGAAGTGAGCGAGTGACCCGTGTTTCTAGAACGGGAAATACCCCTTTTGGTGACTCAACCTGGCTAGTAACTTACAGGCCCTCCTGGCAAGTGCACAATCCACGAACACACTCCCATGAATTGAGGTTACGGTATAAAATGCGCGTCTAGGTATTGAAGGGCTGAAGCCCCTGGCGATTAGTGGGAACGTATACGGAGTAGTCTACCAAAATATGTAATCACTGTTCCTTCCCTTCGTTTGTTGCCCTGTGTGGAATGAGCCTTGGCCAGTGGTTTTCACAACACACTTACTCATCCTCATCACTCCGATCGTCAGATGCACCTTGACCAGACACAACTCGGTATGCAATGCGGCATATCATGCCGAACCAAATGATTTGAATGACCTGTGCACAACGATGTGTACGCAACAAGGCTATTGCCATACTCGACTCACCTGCAGCGAAACCAGCAAGACACAGAATAATCTGTGCACGAAATGGGAGAGATAATTGCCTCTTTCTGGCACCCACATCTCGGAGACCAGCCGAGTGGGGTCAGCTATGGTACTTTTGATGGCAATGATAAAAAGCACGTGTCGTGATATGAACCAAGAGACAAGGAAGACGGTGAACATCACATCGCAAAGGGTATATAGACCGATGTATCGCAACATCTTGGCAAGCTGGTTTCGGCTGAGTCGACCATTCGAGCACTTGATGTCGAGGGTCACTCACCGGCAAGAAGATATCAGAACAATCCATCAATACCATGATGAGGCACCCAATTCGCGTGAAATTATAAGCATAACTTGCAGCAATGAGTATGATGGTGATGATATGGTGGGCCATCATTTGGACGTGATCTTTCCTCCGAGCCTCAGCATTGAGGATCAGCACTTGATGGAGGTAGAAGGCAGTCTGGGTGAGATAATAAAACTTGACAGGACCAGCAAGTTGAATATGAGGGTAATTCAACCACAGGTCTGTAGGGTGCAATACTCGGGTGGGAAGGTTGCGGTGCACATACTAGCACAGAAGTGTGTTAGCTTTGGGTGCGCGATTGTCCCGTTCGTGAGATGTCACTCACGATCCCAAACACGAAGCTTGCGGCGTAGTAAATGAAAGACCAGCCCTGTTCGGCGAACCTCAACATGCTCCGGTGTATCTTGCGCGCATCTCTTTTCGAAATCCGAAGGGGGGCAGATTCTCCATTCTTGTAGGTGGTGGCGGCATTCGGAACGGATGAATTATTGGCTAGATCCTTCGGAATGCCGTTAGCCCTGATGTTTTTCCGCTGCCAGTCCCGCGTAAGCTTCCATTTGGCAAATGGTTCCATGAGATAGATGCGCGTTATGTCGCGCAATACCGCCATGACGGCAATACACGAGATGATGAGACAGACGTCGAGGACACCGGTGGAATAATAGAGGGAATCATGGAAGGAATCCGTGTCGGAAGGTGGTACGGTGGGGTGTGACAGGGTAAAGAATGGGACGAGCAACGACGGAAGCGCATCCAGAGCCTGCAGGCTGTTCATCGCAGGATGTCGTCAAAAACTTGGAGAGAGGCAGCCCTTGGGCAAGTAAAATACAACCAAAGTAAAGACCCCGATCCGTGGGAGTCACCTGCCAGATCGGGACCACATACCCTCCAGACCTTGACCGTCACCGACATGCAGCCAAACGCAACGCTCTACATCAACAACCTCAATGACAAGATCAACAAGGAAGAGCTGCGTTCGCAGCTGTACGCCTTCTTCACGACATACGGAAAGGTTGTCGATGTCGTGGCCACCAAGAGCCCAAAAATGAGAGGACAGGCGTTCCTCGTGTTCACTGATCTTGCAGCGGCAACAACCGCGATGCGAGCATGCGAGGGCATGATATTTTACGATAAGCCCATGGTCCGTCCCCTTCCTGCAATCACACGTCCGGAGATCGACGCGACCACACAGCGCATCAGCTATGCAAAGACCAAGTCATACGCGACATGTCGAAGGGATGATCCAAACTTTGTTCCTCCCACTTCCATACACGCGCGGCCGGAACTATCACAGATAGGAAAACTTACAATCTCGTCTGTAGATAAGAGACAGAGAGACGAGGACACCACCGATGATCGCCCCACTGCGAAGCGCGAAAAAGCACAAGAGGATGGTAGCGACGAGGAGGAGATGGAGATTGACGAGGACGAAGAAAACGTGCAGCATGTCAAATCATCAGGTACGCATGGTCGCCGAGCAACATGCATCATGGCTTACTTTTTCTTTTTGCAAAGCGACCATACCCGCGCCAATACAACACCCGTCTGCGCGTCTCCTCTGCACAAATTTACCTCAAGAAGTGACTGACGACGTTTTTTCTGTTCTCTTCCAACAGTGCGTAACTGCTGCGCTCCTTTCCCATTTCCTGACAGTATTTGATAGATATCGGGGCTTCCTGTCAACACATGTAGCGCAGTCGCCGACACCAAACGCTGCTGGTGCAAAGGTCAAAATGGCGCAAGTATTTTTCGAGTCTGCGGAGTTGGCGTCGACCGCAAAGGAAGCCCTCGACAACTTCACTCTCAAAAAGGGATGGAAAATGAGCGTCGTTTACTTTTGACGGGCATGTTGCAGTGATGTATCTCCTTGTGCACGATAATTACCCGTTCCAAAGTCCTTGTGTCAGGGTGGGTTTTCCGATCGTTCGCTTGACACATTGCATGATTTGACTAGCTCGAGGTTCGACACCGGTGCTACCATTTCTGGGCGATCAGTGAAGGTTCTTGTCAGCTATCTACCGTTCTCGTGTGAGATTGTAGATGCTACTAATTACACTCAAAATTTCTGCGCGCACCACAATTTGACAGACCACGGGTTCGCTGCCCTGGAAATATTCACTCGGTCACCATTTCTCAGAGATCGAGTTACGGTCAGATTCATGCCGAACGCAACGATGTGCACAGTAAGGAACTAGACTGTCCCCAACTTGTGTAAGACCGTCATCGTCTGAGTCGATCACCGTACGAACACCGAGAAGAATTGTCAGAGGCGGTCTTGTCAACTCGATTTCAACACGCCGAGTTAGGTTTAGTATGTGACGCTGCTAATCTTGGTGCATCCGAACCGACATTGCATGTCGCTCACTGTCGCACTCCTTGGTCCATTCTTGCGATGTCCTCGTTCTTTGGTCTGTGAGTCGTCGGCAACGTGTCTCTTAAGCTATGAAGCCGATACACAGGATCGTGCACCTTATCGCGCAGAGGGAAGACGCGCACCTTCAAACCTCGCAAGGACGTGCCCGAGGGGACGAAGCAATACCAATTGCGAAAGTATGCCGAGGCTACGCTGGTGAGGCGATACAAGGCACTTCGTGGAACAGTACGTTCTGATGCTAGCGGCGACGGTCTATCCACGCTCCAAGGGATCTGGCAACCTGAGACTTGCCGTCCAACTCCCAGAGGGTGAAGATCTAAACGAATGGCTCGCTGTGCACGGTGCATCCCATTCACACCGCTCAGATTTCCGCGAGCACTGATGCTTTCCCAGCTGTTGACTTCTTTAATCACCTGAATATGTTATATGGGACGGTGACGGAGTTTTGTACGCCGCAAGAGGTATGTGTGAGACTCTTATCGATCCCACCCGTGACTTGGCTGCATGGGACGGCTTCCCAGTGTCCCATCATGTCAGCGGGCCCTCGGTGAGATATCGCTATTTAGGCACTGTCGCTCCCTAATCATTCTGAAGGTACGAGTACCTATGGGAGGACGGCATCAAATTCAAGAAACCTACCAAACTTCCAGCTCCAGAATACGTCGATGCTCTGATGAATTGGGCTCAACACATTTTGGACGATGAGAGCGTCTTCCCGAACAAGATAGGTACCGACGACCGTCTGTCCGGTCTCGTGACGTTTTACATACTCTTGATCATTCTAGGTGTCCCGTTTCCCCGTAATTTCCGAGACACCGTCCGCACGATCGTTCGAAGGTTGTTCCGTGTCTACGCTCATATATACAGCAATCATTTCGACCAGATCTGTGCCTTGGGAATTGAAGGTATGTTCTACCACTTCTTGCCGTCTGCGAGGGTGTTGATCAGCCCATGACGATTGCAGCTCACCTGAATACCAGTTATCGTCACTTTTTCCTGTTCATCAATGAAGTACTTCCTCCATGGTTCTAGGCCTCTCCCACACATGTTCACTTTGCTTACGCAGTTCGACCTCGTGGAGAAGAAAGAGCTGGCACCGTTGGATGAGCTCAACGATGCTATTTTAGCTGAGGACAAGACGCGATAATACCATCCGGCTCGTCGAATTATGGAATAACCCCTACCGACCTTTTGTTACCATCTTATCTTCGCTCCAGCCTGAACGTCAATCCTGCTTTGTATGCGACGAATGGAATCGATGTGCACTGTAGCTACGGATATCACTTTTGGGGCACTGTACATATGTGCGATTGTAGTAGTACAGGTCTCCTTGAGACTTACATGTAGAAGTGTCAGGAAAGTTGGCATTGATGAACGTGCTGGATGCGGAATGCGTGTATTACATCAAGAAAAGAAAAATGATATACCAAGGCATACGACTCTTGGCAGCAAAGTGCGAAAGACTTGGAATCGAATGGCCTGATGAAAGAACGAAATTCCAATCATGCATGGCATGATGTCGCTCTTTTGCGGGAAATCCGTGGAGTATACTACCAGTAGCTGCAATAAGCGGATCTGTCGCTATATCGTTCTCTACAAGATGCTGAGTGGGTAGCCTTCAAGGTGAAGTTCCAAAATATTACCTTCACAACAGACCACTGCATAATGAGCGTTTTCAGCCTCTCTTGAAGCACCCGCCGGCAAGAGTCGCAAGAAAGTTGATCACCTAATGGGGCGAGAGCCGATTCCATGGTACTTGTGGACAGATCTATCGCTTTCGGAGTCAATCCGATGCGTCACTTCATTTCACGAAATCCTTACCAGGCCTCGCATCCCAAGCAAGGTATGCGGACGCTAATGCCCATGCTCGCGTCAGCTTTTTCTGTTCAGCGTAATCACAAGTTGATGTAGGAGGATGGGGTTGAGGGGGCGGCAAAAGAAGACGTTTAAGCGCGTCGGCACGACCAAAGTGCAGAAAGAAGAGTCGTTTTAAATACTTTGGGCCGATTCGTTCGGCCATTTCATCTGTGATCGAAGCGAGGGAAAAAGAGAGCAAGTATGCTGAGGTCGGGACGGCAAGATCATACAAGTCATAAGACGCGGCAAGCGCATAGAGCTCTAGTGGGTAGATGGGTGCGAGTGACAAAAAAAGGGCGTGAAGCGGGGTGTTCGAGGCGACGTGGGATCTGATCGAAATCCCGTACGTGATCATGATTTTGAGTGCTGTTGCGAGTGATTCGAACGAAGGTGAATAATGAGAACAAGAGATGTTATAAACGGCGTGCAATATGATATTGAGAACTATCGAGGTTTCTGGAACGAGAACCACGGGGCCCATAGGACCAGGCTCTGCCTTTGGAGAGGGCGGAAGCAGAGAGTTGAAGCTATTGTCCGATGAGGCCAAAAGGATATGGGTGTGTACGTAGAAGAACACGGAGTCGGATGAAAGAAGGACAAGATCAGGGGGGAGTGCGTGATTCTGTGCGCCCGGAAAGAAAGTTGTCGACACTGAAACTAGCGCATTCTCGTCTGTAGGGGAATCTACTGGAGAGGCTGTGAACGATTCCTGGGGACGGCAGGTCGTGATCAGCATCACTCGGAAATGTGGCAGCAGCGTACTGGTGGAGTGGGCACCTGGGTCACCGCCACGCCGGTAGGTGGCTCGACTCTGCCGCACACAGGTTTCTCGGGCGCAGGCATCTCGAGATCGAGCGGCTCGGAGACGAATTGGAGTAAGAAGTCCCAGTCTGCGTTCTCGACGGGGTTGGACATGGCACCTGGCTCAACGAAGGAGAGAGGGAAAAGGCGTAAAGAATGCTGGCTTTGGATATTTGGGGGATCCAGGGGTTGGCGGCAAGATATACGGAACAGAGAACAGGGGCCAAGAACTCGGAACCAAATGCCCAGCGTAAGGTCACTAATACGGAACCATCCCCGACTCCGACCTTACGGCTAATTCAGTGTCGCGAATTATTCCCACGTAACCCGTCTGCCTCCCAACTTCATTTGCAATGTACCCGTTTCGTTGTCCGATTAAATTTACTCACATCGATCTACAAGATGCCACAGGGAGCACGTTGGCCACCAGGGTATCCGCGACTGATGACGGGGCAATGAACAAGTTCTCGAAGCGTGCCGGTGGTAAGCCCTATCGGAAGGGTGGCGGCCCGTTGTCTTCATCAACTGGCGAGCCTTGGAGCCCCTGTTCCCGGGACCCGACGGGGCCGGGCGTAGATTCCTCGACCCAATGTCTGCTTTGATGACCGTATTACGCCAGACTACGGAGGGGAACATCAACTGATTTAAAATCAAGTCGTGCTGGGTTGATATTTTTAGGCGGTGTCTAAACACACGCAGGTACGCCGAACGCCCGAGTCTCCCCGAGACTCGCATCGTTCGTTATCAACCTCGTCCGCAGGTTGAGATCAACACGATTGGCTCCTCACTGATTGCTTGCCATACATTGTCACACTATGTTTCACGTTTGTTCATGTCAGCTCCTCGAATCTAAAAAAGTTGTCTCACCAATCTGCTATAGTAATTCGGCGCTGATCCGCCTACTGTCACGCTTCCTTACCCCCTTTTCGACTTTTAATCTTGTGGATCTCCTCCCGTTTACCAAAGTTCGAATCGTGTAGTTCCTGATCAAAGGTCAACATCTGTGAATATAGAACATTTTACAATCACCATGTTCGCTAGCCGTTTGGCCGTCGAGACGGCATCCAATTTATCCAGGATTTTATCTTCCGGTAGTGTCATATCGACGAGCCGGGTGCCTAGATGAAAGATGCAATTAACTCGTGGTCATTGATCCCATAAGGTCACACACCGATTCGGTCTTCTATCCTTAATATGCGTTGCTCGTCCTTCTCAGTGACAAAGCTGATTGCCACACCCCCCTTTCCAGCACGAGCAGTTCGTCCGACGCGATGGGTGTATTCTTCTGGCTCGTTCGGGAGGTCCCAATTGATGACCATTGCTACGTCTTCGATGTCCAAACCACGAGCCCCAACGTCCGTTGAAACCAAAACCGGAACAACGGCTGAACGGAATAACGACAATGACGCCAAGCGTTCGCGTTGCTTCAGGCGAGAATGTAGTGCTGTGCACCGTATATCGAGTGTTTTCAACAATATCGTGAGGTAAGCGGCAGTACGAGGTTTCGTACAGAATATTATCGTTGGAGGAGGCTGGATTATGTCGTCCTGTTCCTGATCACTTTTCCTGAAAGATTTCGATTTGCCGACTTTTGCGTTCCCAGGGTTTTTCGCAGTGGCTGGTGGAACGCGGCGGAGCGACAGCGTTTCCTCAGGGGGATTGCGGAGAAGGTAGAATAAATAACATTCTCGCACATGAGACGGGACAAGGACATAACGCTGTCTTAAACTTGCAACTGTTTCGACCCTATGGTGATTGTGAGATCAAGACCCGTAAACAACATCAATAAACTCACGCCGATTCAGTACGGTGAAAAAATGGTACGATTTTGCCCTGTTTTGGGGGCATCGAGGCCGCGGATTCAACGGAAGGTGTGAGTGTGGCCGTGAAGAGACAAGTTTGTCGATCAGTGGGTAAGATATCGAATAAATATGATAGCTCCGGGGCAAACGTGGGCGTCAACAGACGGTCCGCCTCATCAAGAATCTGTCTGGTCCATTGAATCCTTGCATTCATTACTCGTCGCGAAAGCCAACTGACCAAGAATTTGATTCTTGAAAGATCCCAGTCTCCACTATTACTTTTGAGGTGATCAACGATACGACCAGGCGTGGCAACCACCACATGAGGACGACCGTTGAGTTCAGAGGCCTGGGTCATCATGTCCATACCCCCAACAATGACCGATGTGCGAATGCTTAGCGATGCGCCGAGGACAGCAAATTGCTCTGATATCTGGAATGCAAGCTCTCTGACGAAAACGAATGTTACTCTCCATACAATATAGGATAAGGGAACCCCCCGTACCGCGTCGGAGTGAGAACAAGGGCAAAAATTCCATATGGGTCATGGTATAATTTTTGAAGGATGGGGATGGCGAACGTGACTGTCTTTCCCGAACCCGTTTTGGCGTGACCGATGCAATCTCTCCCTAAGAAAGCAATGTCAACAGATTGTGCAGCGTGAATTCCTCTGGCTCCTTGGTCATACCTGCTAGAATTGGTGGTATGCAGGCTGCCTGAATTTCGGTGGGAGTATGAATGGACATGCGATGCAATGCAGCCTCTAATGCAGACGAAATTCCCATGTCGCTGAAGGACTCGATCGAACGCTTTCCCCTTCCAGCTTGTGTTGGGGTGCATGCAACGATTGGAGGCGTACGAGTGAACTTGAGACGTCCGCTGTCCTCGATGGCGCCCCCCGACTCCGAGTGGTCACTGTCGGATTGCTCCTCATATACCTGATCCAGAACGGAGGTGACATTGTCCTCTTCGTGGTCTGTTAGGTCGTCTCTCGAACTTGAAGAAGACGCAAAGCCGAAATCGTCATTATTCCTCGAGAAGTATTTGGAGTCGACAGATAAGGGGGAAGAAAGACGAATGTTCTTCAAAGGAGGTCCTTCTTGTAGTTTGAGGAGGTCGTCGGTGGTTGATTTGCGTCGTTTTAGTCTCGCCATTGGTGTTCTTAGGCCGCAATTTGTCACGTTACTAGAGTGTCACGCGGGCGTCACATACGAACTTGACTTCTGTGGATCAAGATGTACAAACAGCTAATGCTACGTTACATTCCAAACCGATAAGAATTGTTGGGTTCGACGCGATGCAAAGGATACAAGGGAACCGAGGTTGAATCGAAGTGGATGAGGTTTTCTGTGATGGCGGAGTCGTTCGCCAGTGAACGAGAGTTCGCCAAACCGTACCCTACTGGCGATGATGCAGCTGACCCTGGTAGAGTCGAGGAGACCTGAAAAATTGGATCTGTTTGGAGCCTCTGGGGGTATTCTGGACTGGGGAAGGGTACACAGGTCGGAAAGTGATCATGTTGAAAAGCGCGGTACGGCTCCGGAGATGCAATGCCACCCGACGTCTGAAAGAGTCTCGCATTTCAGTTGGCTGTTTTCGAAAGAGGACTAATGCGTACGATGCCTAAATCCCTGAACCGATTGCTGAGACCCCACTGTATTGTTTCCGAATCTAACGGGTGCAGTGGACAGGCTGACGTCTTATTGTTGCGCATCAAACCCTCGAGAGTGGTAGACTGTGAGTCTTTGTGGTTGGAATGTGCGTCGGAGGAAAACAGAGGCAATAATTGAGGCAGTGAGAGTGGGGAGAGCAGACGGCTCGTGGACAGAGACGACTCCAAAGCAGGACTCGAAGAAAGGAGACAAGCTTGAGGTACTGCGGACGGCTGCTTTAGATCATGGATGGCAGCGAACATGCCCTCGGGGTATGGTGATTGATATATACGCTGTTGACGGAGTCTTGACCGGCGGACTGGACCGGACGAGCGGCCAGGAGTGACGGCACTCCCTCTCCTCTTTTCCTTGGTCGAAAGTCTATTCGTGTCCTTCTGGAACGGTCCATTATGGCTGGAAGGGTATTTAATGCGGTGCTCCGCACGAGCATGTGCTGCCTTAGCGAACCAGATAGCCTTTTCAGCATCCGGGAGCATGTTCCAACATTGGCCAGCAATGCGGCTGAGGTTCTGTTGACGTCTTTCAACATCTGGTGGTACCGCTTGTCTCTTGAGAAAATCAGAACGATACAACAAAAAAGCATTAGGGGGTCGAGGGATACGCTTAGGCGCGGCGCGCTTCCCTGTATGTTGCTCCACACCGACAGAACAGCATTCGTTGGTGAAGTCGATCTCTGAAGTTGCTAACATGGCGGCGGCGAGGAGAAAGCTCTAAGGTGGAGTGCGGATGGATCGAGGTCGTCAGGTGGCGTGAAATATAGATAGAGATGTTAATCCAAAGTGGGTTATCTCCAGCGTCTTGAAGGGGTGAATCTACGAATAAGCGATCATCCACGAAATCGAAGAAGCCTAACGAACCGATGGAATTTATTCGTGTAGTAATAATTTTAGGGTGGTCGCAAACGTCCAGACGGCACGACAGAAGGTGAGGAATGGACTCCTCAAGTACTGTCTGAGGACTCTTTATACGGGCGGCTCAGGAAGTCATCATTTCAGGAGCGTATTTCGCGACTTGCGAGCGAGAACATGATGCAATGGTTACATTGAAAGACCTTATAATGAAAGACTCGCCACACAAAGTCGACGGAGACCCCAGCATGAGGGTGACACTCCTCTTGACCACGTGGCCAGGACAGAGCAAGCCCGGAAGCTTGCGGCTACACGTTGCAGATTTAATATTTGCATGCCACGCTGGCGGGTGAATAACGTGCCGTTTCCTGTCAGAAAATAGGATATCAGAAAGCCTGTTTGGATGTACCCACCGTCGCATCTCTCATTATCAGACGGTTCCGATGCAGTACAGGGTTGCAATGACAAATTCTGATCGGTAACATGAACATCAGCTATGACGCCAAGGAATTGCCGAGCCTAGTGGAAGATAAGAAGGGGTCGTTGGTGCGCTGGGCGCAAAGGAGCACGAGGCACTTGTCTACAGACACGAGGCAAGGTGTGCCGGTGACGTGGTCCTTGAAAGCCGGAGGAACTGTCGGAAAGAGTAACCGGGGGACACTTGGCATGACTCGATGCAACTCGCGTGGTCGGGATTGTGGAGTGGTCGGAGAACTCTGTAGCAAGAGAAGAAAGCAACGGGTAAAGTGAGGATGTAACACGAGTGGTTCCAACGTTTCCCTTTTCTATTGACCGTCGACCCTATAATTATTGATCGGAAGTTTGGCTTAGTTAGAGAAATAATAAGTGTTTAAGTTATTCTAATCGAAAGGCGAGGAAGGGGCGTCATCATTTCAGTGGACCAGGCAACGTACGTGGATATCTATAAGGGATTCGAAACAATCCAACATGTCTCGCCGGCCGCCTTTTTCACCCGGTTCATTATGGCTAACCCTTCGTTTTCCTCCGGAACTTCTTCGATGAGAATGAGGTCGACACCCTCCTGCTCGAGCGTCAACAATCCATCAAAAAGACGCCTAGCTACGACCGTCAGCTCTGAGAGAGATCCCAGAGGATATCGGTGCCATTGAATCTTTGAATCTTCAAGAAGCGTTCTGGCCAAAGCGGACTCTGACGGGGCCAACAACCCCACCTTTAGGGGTGACTTTACAACAGTGGAATTCTTCAGCGACGTCAGGAAGGCGGGCGCAGAGATGAGTTTAGCTCCGCTGGGCGGGCAGGAGGTTGGTCGTAACAGCGTCACAGGGACTGCGGGTGCATAATGACGATATTTCATGCCTGGGGTGGTAGGAGTCTGCTCGATAACATCGTCCACGAAGTCGCGACGATGAACGAGAACTCTGGGTATCGGATGGCGAGAAGAAGCAAACTTGAGCGCGCCTTCTATCTGCTCTACCGTTATACCCCCCGGTCTGAGAATGCGAAGATTGCCGTCTTTGTGCAAGCCATCCAACACGGTGCTTTCGAGTCCCACGTCGCAAGACCCGCCATCCAGGATGAGTCCGATCTTGCCGTTAAGATCGCGGAAAACATGTTCGGCACGGGTGGGACTTGGCTTGCCCGAAGAGTTGGCGCTCGGCGCAGCCAAAGGGGCGTCGGAAACGGCAATGAGAGCGCGGGCGACCGGGTGGGAAGGCATCCTGATAGCGACTGTGGGATGACTTGCAGTGACGACGGTGGGTATCTTGGCGGGGTTGGTCGGAAAGAGGAGAGTAAGTGGGCCGGGCCAGAAAGCGTTTATCAAAGTCTGATATGCCGGAGGAATGGTGAAACTGGGGGGGAGGAGGGACTGGAGCATGGATTGCGAGGAGACATGGACGATGAGCGGGTTGTCGGCAGGACGGCCCTTGGTGGAGAATATGCGGGAGACGGCGTCGGCGTTGAGGGCGAGTGCGGCGAGGCCGTAGACGGTCTCTGTCGGGATCGCGACGGGCTGGAGGTCGTGGAGATGGCGGGAGACGGTGCGGAGAACGGCGAGGGTGTGCTCGGCTGCAACGCGGGGCTCGCCATCGGGATCGAACGAGATGGAGGCAGGGTCGCACTGGAGCACCTGCGTAGAGAGGGACATGCGGCAGTACCGACGGAAACAGGTCAACATGTAATCTACTCGTCTCGCGGCGCGGGCATGTTCAGCCCCACCCTCCGCGCCGTCGCCTCGATCCTCTCCTCCGCCGTGAGGTCGACGAGCGGGTTGTATCTCTCCAGCAGCGTCTGCATGCACGAGTCAGCCGCGTGAATCCCGCCGTGAGACGACCGCCACCTTGTACTCCCTCTGCGAGCGCATAAAGGTCACAATGTTCTCCACGTCCTGGCGAAATGACTCGCGTCCGCTGTGCTTTTCGAACAGTCTCCGGAAATTGGTGGAGATGGCGTTGTTCCTTTGCGCCCGTGGCGAGATGCTCTGGAACATGTCAGGTGCATCCAGCAACGTCGCAGCGACCCACGCCCACCGCTCTCGCGACTTCTCTGGCTACGCTGCGGTACAGCCGCGCGGTGTCTTGGGCAGCCATGTCAAAGCAAAATGAGTCCACGTCAAAGCCAATCGTGGGATCGTCGATTGTCCGCACTTTCCATTGTTTGTCCCACCCGTCGTAATTGACGTCCATTCCAGGTCCAACATGTTCAAAGCGACAGGGTGCTCTGCTATCGTTCAAAAGACACCCCCGAGCCCCAGCTGACGCCCACAAATCATCAAGACCCTCAGTCCAGGAATGCCCAAGTTCCGTCTTTCAAGCTCCAACGTATTCCCACCTTCTCGCAGTACTCGTGCAGAAGTGCACCTACGTGCCGAGTCCCAGACGAAACATGGCAAGGCCAAGACGCAGCCTACCAAGCCCAAGCCTGGAAGACCTTCCAAGTCGACGCACGCAGAAAAACATCGCCTTCGTCCTCACAGGCTAGACAAGTTAAAACATGCGGCAAGAGCCGCCGCAAAATACGCCTCCAAACGACCTCGGAGGATCAAGCGTGAACCATGTACCGCGTACGTGGGAAATGTATGTTGCCCTGATTCTTGTGTTCCTCGACTCCCCTTATTGATCCGTCCTGAAGATCGGTCCTGATGTGGATGAGAAGGCATTGATAACTCATTTCAACTCTTGCGGGAAAATCCTATCAGCCAGGATTCACTGCTGTGGAGGAGTGGCCATGACAGTTAAACCTCCTCCCCCTAGTTATACCAAGAACATGAAAGTCAGACAGTATGGCATCATAATCTTCGAATCAAAAATGGCCAGGATCAAGGCCTGCAAAATGGGGGGGATCCTCGCCGGTCGCAAAATTACAGTGAGTTAGACGTCTACCATCCCAAGGACTGTGTTAATCCCTTTTTCATTCAGGTTTCTGTAGCCATATCCGACCTCCCTGAAGTCCGGGAAAAGATTCAAAAGCGCCTGGATGAATACCGGTCCAGACTGGAACCACCGGATGAACGTCGTGCGCGAAACAGCGCCCTCAGGTAGGATGTTTACATGGCCGTATCGGATCCGGTGCTCACACTCATCGTGTCAGATCGCTCAGGCTTGAACCGACAGTTCTCCTTGATCCCCAGCAGGGAAATGAGCGCGAGTCGCGCAATCCATTCCAGATTTGTGGCATGTCGTTTCAAGAGGGTATCATGTGACGCCATTCTCGTTTGTTTTCTGGTACCACCATGTTTCTTGTATGTTGTATTGTATGGAAGTTCAATGGAGTGCGTCGCGGACCCAGTGTGCCACATTCGCACATTGTGAACCGGCTAAACAAGTTTGGCCTTTTCGCCTCCCAGAGGTTCTCTGGCGACACCCATCCCTCCAACTCGCAAGTTTGGGGGCTTGTGTCAACAGAGTGTTCGCCAGCTTACCACCCACATTTCCTCGTCTGCATGGAACTCGCCTGACTATACGGCGTGCAGGTGAGATCAGATCCGCTGTACAGATCCGTCTTGCACACTGAATGTCGGTCCGGCCCTGTGTCCAGTCTTTGTCCCTTGACGCACTTTGGATCGCCTCGAGCAATGGCGAAAACAGCAACTCTGAATCCAGCATCTACGCCTTTCTTCCCTGGCAACATGCGCGTCGGAGAGGAAGATGGGTCCACTGGCTTTGGTCTCGCAGTTCCCACACCTCAGCGAAAGGACCGGCTGCCGTCCGTCTCTGGGCTCTCAGCCTCTCCTGTCGAACATAGGTCTGTACGCTCCTCCCCAAACGCCGTTCAAGACAGCGAGAACTGGGAAGGCCGCTCCGACATGCACGCTCAACCATCGCCGACCGTTTCTGATGTCTCATCAGCCACTCATCTGGTGGACCTTGATAGACCTCTCGCTTTTCCTCGTACTCGCGAGATGAGCATCGTTGGGTGCTTAGAGGCTTTGCCAGAAGCAGACGATACTCATGGATCAGTAACGACGGATGAAGGCGCACAGGCGCCTGCAGGTTCCCCATTCTTTTCTCCACCTATCCAGCGAAGCAGAGGCCACGTCAACACGCCACCTGTCAATATAATGGGCAACCCGTCTCGTTCACTATCTTTCAACGCCAACGGGCCGTTCATATCTGCCTCTCCCGTTTCCTCGCTAGATTCCGGCAGCCAATTTACTTCGGGCGGAGAGTTCCCGCAAAATCTTGATACTCAGCTCAAAACATCGCCCCTCATTCAAGATATCATCGACCGTCTGCTGCGATGTGAGTTCACGGCTCAGGAAGTTCAACGTGAACTCCGCGATGTCCACCGCAAAGTAGATTTCCTTGTAGAGCGTTCATTCAATAATGCGCCGCAGGCTCAGCCAGAGTTCAAAGATCCGTTCGCTCCCACTGGTGGCTCCGCAAACCCGTTGACTATACCAAGAGCATCTTTTAGTGCAGCTATTGCCCCAAACCAGTCACCACCACCCGACGACATTACCCAGATATCACAGCGCTTAAATACCCTGACCACTTCTGTCGGACAGCTTCTTGCGCTGCAAACACAACACATTCAGGGTGCAGTTGCGCTTGGTCGACTCACCCCTCACACGCCAGATCTTCCCCCAAACCAGTCGTTCGGCAATATCCCACCTAATCCTGCGTTACTGGGCCATGGATTACCTAACCGACCGGATTTAAGAGCTCCTCCCCGTGCCCAGAACCCTCCAACACGAACCTGGTCTGCAGGAAATCTCGAGTTGCCTCTGAGGGTGGACAGTGTTGGAGCCCTAGGACGCAATGATCCGGCGCGTGACAAACGCCGATCCGTAACCGCAGGATTGTTACGCAGGGAATCAATTGGTGTGAGCTTGCTATTCCTGGTCCTACGCATAGTTCTGACCTAGTGACCCAGATCATAGATGGACAAGGCAGTGACTGGTCGGGCAGTTCTCCTCGCGACAATGGTCCCATGGTCTCTAAATGGGAACAGTTGAACCTCGCACCTGACTTGCTTCGTTCCCTGAGCAAATTTGGGTGATTCGATCTCTCACATGAGCAGCTCAACGGAAGACTGATACAGTTGGTTACTAGTGTTGGGCCACCTAATAAGATTCAGCAACGCGCACTCCCTTTCCTTCTTCGTGGTTCCGATATAATCGCACAAGCACCTCCGACTCAAGAGCGCATTGCCGCATATGTCATACCCGCGATTCAGGTTGCTGTGGTTAATATAACGGGCAGAAATCCGAACAAGGGCCCGTTCGCCATTATGATATCCACCACAGTAGATCAGGCGACGCAAGCCCAACGCATGATTCGAGATTTGGGAGGGCCCATTGGCATTCGATCAGCATTGGGAGTGGGCGCTTCAACCAATGGTAACGACCTCGCCCAGGAGCTGCGCCTTCTCCAACAAAACATGCCACACATCATTTGCGGGACACCACAAAAATTGCATGCGTTATTTACTTCCCCAGGTGGTCTCACGGGATCAGAGGTTCGCTTCCTGGTACTCGATGAAGTCGACCAGCTGATTGCTCGGAATCTGCATGAATACGTGTTCAACATTGTTAAACTACTCCCTCCCCCCAAGTCTCGTTCTGTGGGTTCCAAC
Organism: Pulveroboletus cf. aberrans; assembly: GCA_038094155.1. Lineage (NCBI taxonomy): Eukaryota > Fungi > Basidiomycota > Agaricomycetes > Boletales > Boletaceae > Pulveroboletus > Pulveroboletus cf. aberrans. The sequence continues at coordinate 6,496 of JBBPTO010000007.1, read as the reverse complement.
ACTCCGACGCCAAGTGCTAATGGCTCGGTCCAATCGCCGTTCACCTCGTTCGATGCCAACAACCCGTTACCTGGAGGGTCTAACGCTGGTCGAAGATATTCTGCGATCCCTCCATCACCCCCCAATGACCTATTGGGCAGTTCAACGATAATCGAGCGTCAAACCGCTCTATTTTCAAACACGGTACCTCAAGACGTTTTGAACCTTGCGACAGCCATCCAGCTGAGGGAACCCGTGCGGGTCTTGGTGCGCCGGGATGGCAACGTCACGAGTACGGAATCGAACCAAGGTTCCCGTGGTTTGCGACAGTTTTACTTGTACCTTGCTTTCACGGCTGGCGGTCGGGCAGATTCCATGAGCGCCCCTGCGCAGGGTGGCGGTCATGGGATCATTGGCTCTGGCAGGGGCGCGTCGAGCGTTGAAACCGCTCAAGCTCGAGAGTGGAAATTGGATGCGTTGGCTGACATCTTTGACGACGTCGAGGTCGGCCAAGCAATCGTTCACGTCGGCGGGATGAATGCCTTAGACGCCGTCGTATACAAGCTGGCAAGCCGTGGATTGGAAGCAGTCCCACTGGTGAGTTCCATCATTCAACGTCGCTATCGCACTGACCTGCGGTCTTATTTAGCATGGTGAAATGAACGCTGGAACCAAGCTGGCAGCGTTGAACAAGTTCAGAGGGTCTGCGTCGGCCATGATGAGGCAGCCAGTGACCAAAGTGTTGGTCGTCAACGACGTCCAAGTCAAGATTCCAGAGATATCACACGTGCCTCTGATCATCAACTATGGTATGTTTCGTCGTCGTCGGTTCTTTCCTCTGCTGAGCAGGCGTTGCAGACCTGCCCAAAGCGGTGGAAGAGTATGCTCACCGGTAAGGCAGCGCCGCATTCTCGTCCTCGTTCTCTCACCTTAGCATTTTTTTCGCAAGTGTCGCGCCCGCTATCGCGTCAAGTTACGCACGCGCCGGCGTTATTATAAATTTCGTGACAGCGACGGGCGGCGATGTTGAGATGCTACGCTCTATTGAATGTTTCTACAAGTAGGTATCCGAGTTTTGGTCGTGGGGACCCAACTCACCGGACGTCGTTTTACAGGATAAAATGCGTACGCACTTTATTCCCTGTCATCTTTCAGGGCCAAACGACTGATTCAACGTTTCACAGCCTGAAGTTCCAATGAGCCTCCGTGATGTTGTTTAATCATTTTCATGACTTTTGATGTTCTTGTATCCCTACATGCATGGGCCACTCGTTGGTCCTGGCTTTGCTTATTCGCGCCATGATTCACTCACCCAGCTACTTATATCAACCACATATAGGCAACCCTCCTGGTTGCCGATTCGTTCTATACCCGTATATCCGGCACCTCAAACGACCACGATGTGAACGAAAAACTGTTTCCGTACCAACGATCGTCGACTGCTCCCATCCATCTGCTCCGACACTTTTGATTACCCACTGTATAGCAGACGTCTCCTTTTTTTCACTATGATCACGTCTACCTGTGTTACATGACTTTTTTTTTCCTGCTCTGTCACCTTCTCATGGATACATACTTTATACGATCACTGATCAAGACTGGATCACCAAGATCTTGAGCGTGCCGTCTTCGCTGCACGATGCCAGACGTTTCTCGGTAGGTTCGTCGGTGGACTGCCATGCCAACCTATGAATGTGGTCGACATGGGCGACGCTGCGATACAACGTCCTGAGTCCCAGAAAATAACGGATCAAGTAAACGTATTCATACCCGACGGGAATCGTACTCTCAAGCTCCCATTCACCTGGCGTTGCAATCAGGTTGTGGTAGATGACCAGCTCGCCCGTTTCTAGACCGACGGCGAGCAACCGCCTAAGCAAGCAATCAGATCAGATCCGTCGACATGTCTCGTCAGAAGGAAAAGAAATCGGCCCATCTCACTTCCTGGCATCCAGAGAACAAAAGGCGACCGCGGTCGCCGCTTCCGCAAACTTGAGCGTGGCCAACGTAGGCCAGCTCCCAGAGTCCGTCCTCGGAGACCATATCTTCACCTGCGACGACGACGACGATGAAGGGCGGGTCGAGCCATCCCGGTGGAAAGAACGCACCGTCTTGTCGCGCGAAGCGGTGACGAACACGTCACCTTCGCGACTCCACGCACAGTCCCAAATGATGCGCGCGTGCGACTTGTCTGCAGCGACCGGGAGATAACCTGCACAACGTTCGAATGAAACGGGAACGTAAAATTGTTTAGAAAGACACACCGTCGTCCCGCCTTTCAAACGCGCGCCAAGTGCGGTCACGACTGACGGTGACCACGTATCGATCATCGGGGCTGAAGGCGATCCGCGTGATCGTGAGCGCGTGTCCTTCCAGTGACGAACCAAACGGTTGGTAGGTGGATGTGGAGTACACGTGAACGACCGCATGCTGGGGAGAGGTGGCCTTGCAAGCAGTGGCTAGCAAATCGTGCGCGTTGGATGACGCAACCGTAATCGACTAATCGGAACAACGCTCAGTTCCGTCTTGGAAGGAGAAGGAGACGCATCGTCACCTCATAACCATGACCAAACACTTTCTCGACTTCCGGCCAAAGGGTCGTGACCGCGAGTTCACCTTCAAAGGGGCGTCGGTCCGACCGTGACGTGTCTAACTGAACCGGTGCTGGAATACAACGTAAGAATGATGGAAGATGATTCGAAGCGAATGCGCAGACCCTCGCTCACTGCCTTGTTGGACAGCCCTAGCGGAGGCACGTGGGCCGCAACTGGTCGCTGTTCCTATCAAGGGTCATCAACACAAATCTTCACAATGCCGGCTCGTCAAGAAGTTCTCACCGTGCTCTCCACGAGACCACGAACGCCCAACTTATGAACGGTCTCCACGAATCCGCGAGGAGCCTCGAAAATACGGGCAACCTTTTCATCTGCGACGCTTGCGAATGTCCACGGACCGAGCCAGGTCACACCGACGAGGTCATATCCATGTACTTGGGGACGTGCCAATTCATGCCACACCCCTGAGGTGGACGCAGTAATGGCGCCGTGCACGCGGGTAGTCTGATCCAACCTGGCCCTTTGAGCCAAATGAGAGACACATTCGCCAAACGCAACTTACCCGACCGAGATGACATATTCCCCCGCCGGACTCCAATCAAGGTCCTTGACTGGCCCGCTATGTCCACTGATAGCGCCAACTTCTCTCCATTGGACGCGGTTGGGATGGCTTTCTGTCGCTTGCGTGGATCGCCATCGTCGCCATCCTCCGGTCCATCCCCAGCCTAGAACTTCGTCGCCTCGCGAGGTTCTCGCCCAAAGTCCGCCGACGAATCCCCCTAGTCGTTGTCCCCCGACATCACCAAACCGTTGTCGGTTGATCCATATCGAACCGGCCGTGACATCACTAGAAGAGGCCGAATGTAATATTTGACTTGGAGACCACAAAATCAGGGAAGAATCCGTCGAGCTGGACAAAAGAGTTTGTGGCGATGAAGTGCTCGCTGGTGCCCATGACAATGACGTCACGCCCGCTTCATGCCCGATCAATAGTGCATCAAACGTGATGGCATATTGTTGAACCCTTTTCACCGCTCGATCACATACTCACAAACGAACTGAAAAAAGAACATACCGGACATCTTTGGATTTCACCGTGATGATATGGCGTTTAAGCGTGATTTGTCTTCCACCCTCTTCGCCCTCAGTCGGATCCCCGAGTGATGCCTCGAAAGCGTCCAGCAAGTCGTCACTGAGAGGACTTGAACTTTCGTTCTGGCTCTTTGATGCCTGCGGACTCTCCAGAGCATTGATGTTCCACAATCGGATCGTCCCGTCTTGAGACCCCGAAGCAAGTACGAGTTGATCGCCGGAAGGGGACCCTGAGGAAGTCATGGGTGTGTAGAACGCCAACGCCCGCACCCAATCTTCGTGACCGGGAAGGGAAACGGAACGTACAAACTACGCCAGCTTGAGACGATGAAACAGAGATGTTAAATCAATGACAAGGGTTGGGACGCACGTTGCCTTCGGATCGAGTCCAAACATGTACGTTTCTGTCGGTTCCGGCGATCGCGAGGACAGTGGCTAGTCAACGTCCTGTGACTTTTTCGAGCTTCGAGTCATGAACCGACACGGACCTTGGGAGTGTGGAAGTGTCGTGGTTGCGAGCGCCAGCGGGTACTTTCCCTGAAGAGAGATGACCTGGATTGTCTCGATCTTGGCTGTGAACCAGTCCAGCTAGATATTCGCATAAAGGAAGTAGATACGCACGCGGACCCTGTTCGTCGACGACGGCCCATATCTTGACGGATGAATCAGAACTGCCCGTCACGAGGAGACTTCCCAATGCCGAAAGCGCAGAGATCGGTTGGGGATGAGCATGTACGGTGACCGTGTTTCTCCACTGACAAGGCCATCGTGAGTCAAAGAACACACTGAGAAAGGGTCGTCGTACTATGTTTTCAAATTTTTGCCAGAGCCGGACGTGACCCTTGTCATCCGCGCTCGCGAGACGGTCGTTGCGCAGAAAACGCACACAGGTGATTGATCCTTGGTGACCTGCCAGGGTTTCGCAGACGCCGTTGTCGCGTTGGTCCTATAGGGACATCAGTGAAGCGAGGCAGAGGCGGTTGTGTGCACTCGCGTCGAGGTTCCACAAGGCAAGGAGACGACCTGAGCCAAATGCTACGAGGCCAGTGTCGGGCGAGACGTGCGCTACATGGCCAAAGCGGTTGGCAGATGCAGAAATGTACGCCGTCGATGCACGCATGTCAACGCCGGTGTAAAGATCTTATCAATCACGTGTATGCGTTTCGTTCCAACTAATAGTACACTATCTCGAACTTCAGGGTACTTGGAGCCCAGCTACCACCGCAGGCCTTGCCTGGAGACGTTCCACCCAAGCCTATGCGCGGTAAGAGCCGGTCTCTTAGGTTGAGACACTGATGCTTACCTTGGTGTTGGGGAAAGCGTCGAGTGTGTCTATACCCGCATTCTTGTGTAAACGGACCCTGATGACGAAGGTTGAGAAGATGTGCGCTGGTGTCGAACAGTCAACGCACCAGGGCAGCACATTAATGTCGGCGACGCTGAACTTGCCCTTGCCTGGGCCAGCAAGGTAATCGCGACCCTCGAGGCGGATGTTGAGGACGTTGTACAGACGAGCGGTCTCATCGATATAGCCTGGAAGGGTGTCAGCATGGAGGGTGGAGACGACGCTGGGACGCACGCTTCTTGCCGTACGGGATGTCCTCTGGGGCGTAGTTTCTAAAGTGGTGGGCTGAAAACGACGATGAGCCAAGGACGTGTATAACGGGAGAGGCGTACCCTGGCCCTGCATGGGACCGACACCGCCGTGCTACGGGACAAGGTCGACAAACACAAACGGGGCTGGTGCAAAGCCACATACGGCAAAGAAGATCCACTGGAGCATGACGCTCTCATCATCGCTTCCGGCGGGGAAAGAAAAGACGCCCTGAGTGTCATACTTGCGGACGAGGTAGAGAAGGATTGCAGCGCTCTCAAAGACGTTGAACTTGCGGTCGCGGTCGACTAGGACAGGGATGCGGCCGTTGGGGTTGAGAGCAATGAACCACGGCTCCTTCTGGCGGTTGGTGCGGAGGTCGATCTTGTCGACGCTTCGGGCGCTCGGTCAGGGGCTAGGCGTCGCGCACAGGCAGGGCTTACTCGTAATCTACGAGGCTGCCATAGACAGCCTTGAGCTCTTCGAGCATGATGGACACCTTGTGTCCGTTGGGGGTGGGCGCGGTGTAGAGTAGGAGGGACTTTGACATGGCGGGCTGAGGATAGACTCGGGGTGGAAGAGAATTTATATCAAGTGGGGGGGCTCGGTCATGTGTCCGAGAGCTTGCTAATGATCTCAGTCAGCGGGCTCCTCTGAATCATCCATCCCGCGTCTTTTCCGCTTCCATCCCGACCGTGTTTCCCCTGAACCTCTTACGCATGTCCAACTGTAGACTATCATTGTGCTGGTCCACGTCGAGGACGGCCCACGTACCATGTTGCGTTTGCATTCATACGTGGCCCTTCTCAGGTTCAGGCAGGCCTCGGGGAGCTCAGTTGTGTGGTGTTTGAGGCATTCCGAGGGCAGCCGCCCGTCCTTTTGGACGCAATCGGACTCGAGGAGACAGGTTTTGAGTGCGTCGAGCAATGCAGAGCACGAGGAGGACATGGTGTGATTAGTGTTGACGGCTGTTGCATTCACACGTCCATGACGGCGATCCGCGCGCTCGTCCGCTCGACGCCGAGCGTCGCCCCGATCCCGCGCCGCGCTGTGCTCGCCGTCTCGGGCAGCGACGCGACCCAATTTCTCAACGGCCTCCTCGCGACCAGCGTCAGAGGCCATCCGTCCTACTCTGCCTTTCTCCACGCCCAGGTGACTCGCCCGACCTCTCCCGACGCCCTCCACTGAGCCTTTACCAGGGCCGCGTCCTCCACGACGTCTTCCTTTTCACCTCTCCCACCTACCTCATCGAGCACGACCCCACCCCCTCCGAATC